>KV724632.1:0-68476 GCA_000500205.2 Phytophthora lateralis | reverse complement strand
AAGATCGGAATGATGGTCCTCACATTCACCAGCCGGTCGTCTGACCGTTGATGCTGCCCATCCCGGGTCCCAAACCATCCATCCGCGCCCATCGCCCAATCACCTGGTCGGAAACGATCAGTCCATCTACAAAACTTCTGGTCACTTCTCCACATTGTCAACGATAAGATCGTGGTAGTCGTTAAATCCCAAGTGGCGCTTTTTGTAGTTGCCGACAAAGCACTGGACTGTAGACAGCTTTGACAAGCTCTGTGCATCCAGGTCGAAGCGTCTCAGCATGCCGTGGCGGATGCGAGAATGGTTGAGACCTTGGGTAGTCAGCTCCCGCGCGAAGGCTTTCATGGACTCAGTCAAACGTGAAGTCCGCGGAGGGCGCACTTGCGTAACGTGGGCGCCAATTTCAACAAGCGCCACGATCTAAAGCGCTTCACACGTCTCCACCTTTCCTCGCCACAGACAACGAACGTAGGGAGAGGCAGTCTTGCACGTTGGAGAGATGCAACTTAGCAGTTGAGACCGTTTGTTATGCGGCGTAATCTCCGTGCAGATATTGCAAGGCCTGAGGTTGCTTTTGGCGACTTTGAACGGGGCAAATGACTTCATGAGAATTTCGGAGTCGTGCTTCGGTAGGTGATGCGCGAGCGCAATCCATTGCAGCTTCGAGGTCATGGTCATGGGGGTGGTGGCGGTGGACGTGGCGAAGGCCGGTGATTTCGGCCGATGCCAATCTAGTGTCTTGATTGGACAAATATCGCTCTAAAAGGATGCTTAGATTGGCCAAAATAGTGAAGGTCATTCATAGAGAGAAAAAGAGTGCTTCTGGTCCAGTCGTTTGTGCTGGAGGCAAACTGGGGTGATGAAGGTACATATCGAGGTGGCATCGGCTGTTTGTGGGTGCTGTGAGTACAGTGAGTGTGTTTTTGCTCGAATGTAAGTGTTGGGAGGCCGTTCTCTCCCGACTGGTACACGCATCAAAACGGATGACTACATTTTGGATCAAATCTTCACTGCAGTCACATCCATTTAGATATGAGTAGGATTGAAGCATGCAACCATAATGCCATTAGTCTTTTGCCAAGCGAGCCCGCTTGCCAGACTTGCGTAGTCCCAGTGCGTCACGCTCATCAGCCTGCTTGGACTTGAAGGCGAGTTGTAGACTCTCGAGTTTCTTCTCCGACACAGGCCATTTGTTGCATGCCTTGGAGTTCTGCCAGAAGAACACACTCGTGTCGAACGACGCGATGCGCCAGCGAGTCTTCCGGATCTGCTGTTTGCCCTCGCAATATCCGTGCTGCTTTTGCGGGACGAGAAGGTGCCTTTGGTTGAAGCGACTCGCGTTCAGTTGTTGCCATCCCTGACATTCATTCAAAACGCACCATGCCATCAGTATGCTGGCAATAATACACACCATTGCAATAATCAGTACCTTAGTCTCGTGCCACGCCGGGATGATAACAATGAACGCCAAGGGGCCGTCGGCGGCATTGAGGAGCTCAGTCATGTGGTCTGCCATCCGCTTGATCACCTTGGCAATGAAGGGCGGGTTCGCTTCGAAGCATCTGCAGTTAAAACACGAGAACAACAGCGCAGGTCAGCATTGCAATTCGTGTTAGCAAGTGACAAACAAGCTACTATCGCACCCGGAGCGTGGCGAGAAGTCGAAAAAGCTGCCCACGCTTCCAAACGCGAAATCCGTGTCGAGGAAGGCGCTACAGAACCGCGAGTAGCGGCAGTTCAACGGCGATGCGAAACACTCCATCTTGCAGTCGAACTCCTTCAGCAGCACGTCGAAGCACTCCTCGTTCAGCGCAGCCTGCCCGCCACAACAGCACAACCAGATTAGAAATCAGCTCACGCACAGGACACACGCCACTGCTTCCCGCACCTGAAATCCTCCGCCGTCCAACGAGTCGTACCGCAGCAGCAAGCAGAATAGCGCGCTCTCAAACTGCCTCTGGTCCTCCGGTACCATACTCGACCCATCTCCGCTCAGCCCCAGCTTGCGCGCGTACATTTTCCGCAGCTTGGCAAAATGCGCTGCACTGAGCTTCACCGTCGAGTTGCCGTAGGTCAATTGTCGCACGCCATCCTCCGCAGTCGCCACGTGCACCTTCTTCTTCTTGCCGGCCACAAAGTCCTGCTGGCCGAATTTGCGCAGCATCCTCTCGGCCTCTTTCGTGAGCTCCTTGCACTTCCTCGTCGCACCAGACTTGGTGGCGCCGGCCTTGCGCAGCTCCTCGAACAGTCCGCTGTAGTCGCTGCTGGCGTGGGGGATGAGCGGATCCTGCTCCTTCACCGTGAGCTGGGATGTCAACTGCCACGTCTCGTAGGCCGAGTTGGGCAGCTTCCCGATGCCCAGGTCCTCGCTGGCGCGGCGGATTTTGTTGCACAGCGCGCGCACAGTCTGCTGCCGAGTGATTTCCATTGCGGGGCTCACGGAGTACGTCTTGGCGGCGACTTGCAGTGTGTCGAGCGCGGCCGAGTCCAGCGGCATTTCCTCCTGCGGGTTCCAGATGCCTGACGGGGGTGTGGACGACACCTCGCGATCGCGCTTCTTGCCTTTTGAAGCGGCGGTTGCATCCTTCGTCTTCGTCGTGGACTTCGTGGGCAGCGACGCGTTGCCCGTGGCCGCCGCCATGGACGCCAGGATGGCCTCGAGCGGGTCCGCCATCGTCGACCAGCTATTATTAAGTGCGATTTGTGAGTCAAAGTAAAAGCAAAAGCAAAATTGCTTAAGTATGTTGCGAACTGTAGGAAACAAGTGCGGAGTAGCAGCCCACACACGCAACCAACAAACACAGATGCTGAGCGGCAAAAGCCACTCAGGGGGGGAGGGTCTTCGTGTTTACTTCTTGGTGTTTTCTCAACTGAGCTCACAGCTCCAACTCAACCTTTCCTACCTCTTCTTCTCATGCACAACCTCGTGACCAACTGTGGTAACCAGTATACTCCGCAACAAATTAGATTAAATGAAACGAGTGAGATTTACTCGGCCACGCCCTCTTCCTCCGCCATGATATTGGAAATGAAGTCGAGAGACTCGTCCTTCGCCATTGAGTAGACGTTGCTGATCTTGTTCTGGTAGCCGATCCCGTAGAATTTGTCCGCGATGTTCACTAATTCAGGGCGGAATGTCGACGTGATGAACTACAAAACCCACCAAGCAAAACGATTAGCATAAACGATGAGAATGAAAAGGGAGGGTGCGTACCTGTGCCGGGCTGTCCTTCGAGTGTGCTTGACGATGAATCAACGCCGCGACGGCAGCTCGGTGAGTGGAGTCCAACGCCTGGTCAATCTCATCAAACAAATAAAACGGAGCTGGGTCGACACGCTGGATGGCAAAGATAAACGCCAAGGCGACCAAGGCCTTCTGACCGCCAGATAGCTGCTGCATCAAGTAGGAATCGCCTTCGCCGCGGAAATTCACCTTGATCTGCACACCAGAGTATGTGTCGACATTTGATTCCTCGTCGCCACCGTCCGTGCCATTATTGGACTGGCTAGTGTCAGCACCAACCAGGATCATCTTGCCTTCTCCTGTTGGTACCAACTCGCGGAAGACTTCCGAAAAGAACCCCGCCACGCCTTTGAACGTACGGAAAATGGCTTCATCCTTTCGCTTGTCCAAAACATCGATCAAGTCCTCGATTGAGCTGTACGCACCATCAATCTCTCTCTTGCGCTCCAGAAGCGTTTTGCGTTGTTCGTTGAAACTCATAAATTGGTCCAACGCCTTTTTGTTCACATGGCTGTATTTCTTCAGCTTCTCGTTGCGACGTTTGAACTGCTTGATCACCTCCTGGTACGATAACACCTTGAATTTCTCAAGCTCAGAAATGGGTAAGGTTCCGAGTTCACGGATATCTTTGGTTGAATCTTCACGCTTCTTTAACAGCCGACGGCGTTTGTTCAACACCTTCTCTGCTCGCCGGGCTTCCTGCTCAATTTGATCGCTTAGCGACACATCCTCTCCATTCAGTGCATCCACTTGCACATTCTCGTTCGTGATTTCCTGTTGCAAACTCTCAATCTTTCGCTCGATATCTTTCAGCGACGAATTGTTATCG
Organism: Phytophthora lateralis; assembly: GCA_000500205.2. Taxonomy (NCBI): domain Eukaryota; phylum Oomycota; class Peronosporomycetes; order Peronosporales; family Peronosporaceae; genus Phytophthora; species Phytophthora lateralis. The sequence goes on along the minus strand of KV724632.1, from coordinate 64,406 downwards.
TCAACCAAACGCGAGGCATCTTCCAGATCGATCTGTTTTGCCTTCAGGGCCTCCTCTCGCTCACTAATTGCCAGTTCTTCAATTCCTTCACCAAGTTGTCGCGCCAGCTCATTCTCTCGTCGAACAAGGTTTTCTTCGAGAACCGTCTGGATACCTTCCTCTCTAGAACGTATCTCTTCTAGACGCTGTCTTTGGTCTCGTTCTTCAGCCTCAAATAGCGAGATCTGAGCAGACAAGGAATGCAGCAACTCCTGCTCATCTGCTGTCAAGGTATCTTGCATAGGGGTAAGAAGTTCAGAACGCAGCGATGTAATCTTTGCAGCCAAGTCCGTCACTTCTCGTTCCTGGAGCTCACAGATTCGCTCTCTCTGCGCCAGATTTTCTTTCTCAGTGTGGATGTGGTTCTTGCGTCGAGAGATTTCGTCACACAAGTTCTTGTGCGCGGAAATGGAACGGTTCTTTTCCGCCTCTAGCTTCTGAATCTCGCTAATGATGCCGGTCACTCGCTGATCTGCTTGCTGGGCCTCTGCGTTCACTAGCCGAGCTCTCTCCGCCACTCTTTCCAAATCGAGCTGTGCCTGCTTCACTTCCATCATTGCTCGGGTGCGAGATCGTCGAGGGTCCTTAAAACCACCATTGAGCGCACCGCGACGGTGAACCATGTCACCATCCAATGTCAAGCAGTCCATATTCGTCTGTTCCGCGTAGCGCACGCACGCATCTAAGTCGCGACACAGCAATTTCTTACCAAAGGCAGTCATAACACCCTTGCGAACCTCGGCGGGGTATTCCAGTTTTTCGACCAGTGCGACAACATCGTCATTGCGAGGGTAGTCGAAATGATCCTTCACCTTTAAGCGGTTCAGGGGCAAAAATGTAAGTCGGCCTAGGTTCTTCTTATCCAACTCGCGCATGATCTTGGCAGCTGTATCGTCCGTGTCTACAACGACGTGAAAAAGAGAGCCGCCAGCAGCTTCATCTGCAGCAATACAATACCTCTCGTCCACTGGCCTCACGAGGTCAATCAGAGGTCCGTAAATTCCTCGGATGCGACCTTGCATTTCTCGCACTGCCTGTAGACCACGGCGGACGTCGTATGCCATTGTGCTTTGCAACGCATTTTCTCCATCGTTCAACTTCTTCGTTAGCTCCCGCACGTCGTACGAAATCTGGTTCTCCTCGCGCCATTTCCCCTTCCGTTCTTCATTCAGATAGTTACGCTGCTCCTTCAATCGCAACATCTCTGCTCCAACAGCGTCCACTCGACGGCGGTGTTCATGCAGCTCTTCTATCTGCTCTTGGAGTGTTCGCTCGGAGCCCTCAATTGATCGCGCTAAACCTTGTGTCGAGTCCCTCAGGGACGCCGTGTCAGACTCTTTTCGGCGCACCAAGCTCTCTATGTCACTGATCTCACGCTGAAGGTAGTCATCGCGCTGTTGCTGGGTGAGAAATTGACTTTTCCTACTTTGCTTGGCAATCAGATGCTCCGACTGTGCTCTGCATTCCTGAAGGTTTCGTGCCACTTGATCGTGTGTTTGTTCTGCCTGGCGTAGCGCAGGAAGGATTTCATTCGTCAACCGCGCTCGCTTGACTGCGATCTCCCGCTTCACCACTTCCGCCTCCTTGGAGACTGCCGACCGCTGCACGCCGTCCGTGCGGATCTGCTCCTTCAGTTCTTTCACCTCCATCTCCAACTTGTATCGCACCTCCATAAACCCGTTCCGTTCTTCCTCTCGGTTTTTCCGGTTCTCCACCAACTGCGCGATATCTTGGTCTCTACTACGATGGTCGCTCTCAATCCTATTGATTTCAGCTCGCACATGCATGAGCTTCTCGTGCAAATCCGTGGCCAGCGCGCCTTCTTCTTGTCTCTGTCGATCCAGCGCTTCGATCTCGGCGCGCACCTTCTGCAGTTCCTTCTCGTGCATGGTGTACTCCAGTGCACGTTGCTCCTTGTCCAGTTGCTGGTACTCCTGGAGCTCCTCCTTTTCTTCTTCAAGCTCCGACAGCCTCTCTTCAATGTAGCTTACGACCTCCTGGATCTTGTCTCTTTGCGCCTGCGTCTCGTGCAAAATCTTGAGCGCCTTTGTTCTCTGGTCCTCGTACACTTTGGTGCCTGCGACCTCCTTGAGCAGCTCCAGCCGCTCGCGCTCGCGCATGACGGCGAGCGCGTTCACCTTGCCCTGCTGCACGATGTAGTAGGGGTTGGAGCGAGAGAAGCCGGCGCTCTCCAGCAGGTGCACCACGTCGCTCTTGGGAATGTGCTTGCGGTTGAGGAAAAACTCGTCCTTCTTGACGCCGATGGTGCGGCGCAACACCACCTCCACGTCGTCCACGGGCAGACGGCCGTCGCTATTGTCGAATATGATCTCTACGTACGCCGACATGACGTGCTTGCCTGATCCCTCGTGCAGTAAAGCCTGGCGCTCCTCTGGCCGCAGGTTGGCGAAGCGAGATGTGAGTAGCCCGAAGCGGATAGCGTCGAAGAAGTTGGATTTGCCCGTGCCATTGCGCCCAATCACCACATTGTGCTGCTTGCTGAATGGCTCCACGGCCACCTGGTCCTTGTAGCTGCGGAAGCCACAGACCACCACCTGCTTGATGTGCATGATCACGAGCGCCTTGGTTGCCCTTGGCGCTTTTTTAGGTTGGCGTTTTGATCGGCAACTTTTTAGTGCGCACATACATGTACCGTTGCGACTGTTATTAAGTGCGAGTATAGCTGATTGGCTTCATTTTCGTCCAATCGAAGGTGCAATTATAATCCTCCTATTTCCGATCTAGCGACTGGCTGGCGGCGCTTCCCTTTCGACTGCGCTAATGAGGCATACAGAACACTTTGAGTTTTGCAGTAACTCTCGTAGCAAGTATGGGTCACCGTAAGTTCGAGGCCCCGCGTCACGGTCACCTGGGTTTCCTGCCCAAGAAGCGTACCAAGCACCACCGCGGCCGCGTTCGCAAGTTCCCGCGCGATGACGCGTCCAAGGCGCCGCACCTCACGGCCTTCATGGGCTTCAAGGCCGGCATGACGCACATCGTGCGCGAAGTGGACCGCCCCGGCTCCAAGGTGCACAAGAAGGAGATCGTCGAGCCCGTGTCGATCGTCGAAACGCCCCCCATGGTCGTTGTCGGTGTCGTTGGGTACCTCGAGACCCCGCGCGGCCTGCGCACGCTCACGACAGTCTTCGCCGAGCACTTGAGCGAGGAGATCAAGCGTCGCTTCTACAAGAACTGGTACAAGTCGAAGCGCAAAGCTTTCACCAAGTACGCCAAGAAGTACCAGACGGCCCCCGCCGACATTGAGAACGAGCTCAACCGCATCAAGAAGTACTGCCAGGTCGTGCGCGTGCTCGCCCATACGCAGGTGCGCAAGGTCAAGCTCCGCCAGAAGAAGGCCCACCTCCTCGAGGTGCAGGTCAACGGCGGCTCGGTGGCCGACAAGGTGGACTTCGCCAAGTCGCTCTTCGAGAAGCAGGTGCCCGTCACGGCCGTGTTCGCCAAGGACGAGATGATTGATGTCATCGGTGTCACCAAGGGTCACGGTATTGAGGGCGTCATCACCCGTTGGGGTGTGACCCGCCTGCCGCGTAAGACCCACCGTGGTCTGCGTAAGGTCGCCTGTATCGGTGCTTGGCACCCGTCGCGCGTTCGCTTCACGGTGCCGCGTGCTGGTCAGCACGGTTATCACCACCGTACCGAGATCAACAAGAAGATCTACCGCGTCGGTGCCGCGGGCGACAAGAAGTCGTGCATGACCGAGCAAGACCTGACGGAGAAGGACATCACCCCTCTGGGTGGCTTCCCCCACTACGGTGTCATCAACGAGGACTGGCTCATGATCAAGGGCGCCATCGTCGGTACCAAGAAGCGTGCTCTGACCCTGCGCAAGTCGCTTCTGGTGCACACCAAGCGTTCGGCCCTCGAGGAGATCAACCTCAAGTTCATCGATACCTCGTCCAAGTTCGGCCACGGTCGCTTCCAGACGGCGGAGGAGAAGGCTAAGTGGATGGGCCCCCTGGCTCGCCAGAACCGCGCTTAAGTCTTTTCCAAGGCTTTTGCGTAGCTTTGCTAGATGGCAACCAGCCCTTGTGGCGCTTGTTGAGTAGCGCAGCAACCATGGCTCTGTAGACCTGTTAGGGAAACCATAAGCAAACGAAGATACTGCTCTACTGCGAACTCATAAACCTCCCCCCCTTCAAGTACGCGTCAATGTCATCAGTACATTTGACATGTACTGATACAAAGGACGACGCAGTATCAAACTTTTATGCGCACTTAGCTCGCTACAAATCGATCACAAGCGCTGCGCGGACGTGGCGGCGCTGATGGCATCAGTGATACAAACTCCGAACAATTCGTACAGCACGAACAATGCGAATGATCAGAACAAGCCGTGTTCGCAAACAGCACTACAAGAGCATGCTTGCACTGAATCTGACTGGAGGTAACTAACGGAGTTATTTGTACTGCTTGTTGCTGTCATGGCCATCGTTGATGGTGGAATTGCTGTGATAGGGGAGACTAGTATCACAGCTATCATAGGGCACACGGGCGTTCGTCCTCAGCACACTACATGTAGTGGCCTGGGAGGGTTCCGTGCTCAAAACCGCAAGGGTAATGCTGTCATCTTGGCTCCGTGTTCTTTTTCGACTAAAGTGCAGCTCACTCACACGTAACAGACATTTGTCTTTGGTGTAGTTGTTATGGTGAAAGAACTGTATACGAGAAGCAAATACACAACCACCGGGAGTTGAAATCTCTCGCACACTTGACGCTTCTTTCGCATTTTGCTTTATTAACGTTTTCAGTTTAGCCTGGTGTTCCTCCGATGCTGACACAGCCTTCAAAACTCACAGTTGGTGCATCTTGCCTGCATTAATCACGTCAACTTACTCGGTTTTCTTCTTCTGCACGGGCTTCTTGGCGATGCTGATGTCCAGACGGAAGAGGAACATGCACACGATGAAGAAGGCCAGGAAGGCCGACACCAGCAGCAGCGGCTCGTGCAGCATGAACTTCTGCGGAAAGTCGAAAGTCACCTCGAAAGGCACATTGTGGGCAGCAACAACGTTCTTCTTGTCCAGAACCACCACAGGTCGACCGATCGCGGGCGTGTCCAGGTACGTCTGACGCGTCGTCTCGCTTGTGCCGTCAAGGCTGAACGGCACGCTCACCTGCACGTTGGTGGCGCCCTCGGGCAGGATCACCTTCACGGTCAGGTCATCCACGGAGGCGCCCTGGACGGGCGTCGAGAAGTCGACCTCGAGCTTGAACTTGTCGCCGACGTGAGTCAGCACCGAGTGCGTCGGCACAGAGTAACCCAGGTACCACTGGTTTTTCCAGCCGCCGAAGAGGGGAAAGCGCGGCTTGAACTCCAGGTCCTGGTGCGAGCCTGTGCGGCCCGCAGGGCGCAGGCGCGAGGTGGAGATGTTGCCGATCTGGTCGCGGTAATACACGTTCACCGAGTCCTTTGGTAGGTGCGCGTACATCTCGTGGAACGAGGCGCTGCGCTGGTGCAGCTGCACGTAGTCGTAGCGCGAGAAGCCGCCCTTGAGCTTGGCGCCAGTGTGCTCCATGTCGTACACCTCTTCGAAGGACACACGGCCCCACATGGACACTTCAATCTCCCGCGTGAGCTTCGTGATGGTCATGAACGGGGCGTGGTTCTTGTAGTGCACGCTCACAGGCGATTCCTCCACGCCGGCGGCGAACGCCTTCACGTCCGTGTAGGGTCCGAGGGAGACCACCGAGCCCTTCCTGGAGATGGGTTCGGCTGCATGGACGCTCTCCACGTTACCCGAGGGCAGTTTGAGCTTGGTAGTCTGCGTCTTGGTGACGTAGGGCGACGTAATGAGGTGGCTCGCCTCGAAGAGGACGAGCTGGTCCTCCTTCTGCGTGATCTCCGCCGGGTAGGGCGTGAGCACCCGCGTCAAGAAGGCCGTGACCTTGACGGAGCCTGTCTCACCCTTGGCCAGGGGTTTCTTCAGCAAAACCGTGTAGAGCGCGGCGTCTTCGGGCGTCTTGGCCTTGGCCGCGTGCTCCTGCGTGGCCGGCACAATCTCGCACGGCGTCTTGCCGCATCGGGCTGAGACGTAGGCCAGCTGCGTCTCCAGCGCGCGCGGGAAGGCCACGTCGTACTGTGTCACCTCTGCATTGGTGTCCGAGAAGGAGAACTCAGTGTGTTCGCGCACCACGTGTTTGGTGAGGTCGAATGTGCGCTTAGCCTGGGAGATACAAGCGCGTCAGAGCAGGTTTAAGGGGGAATTTGAACGACCAACGACCTCGTACCGACTGGTTAATGACCTCGCCCTGCACGGAGGCCAGCGTTGCCGCCGCCAAGAGCAGCAGAACGCGCTTCATCGCCATGATATCACTGGAAGCTCCTCGTGTCAACTCTGGCTGTATCCCAGCGACACGTAGCATTCGATCACCTCGCTGGGATTGGCGCAAAAGATATCCTTTCCTTTCAGCCAGTCACAGAGTTCAATCTTCGTTCGCAGGTATATCACTGGTTAAAAAGACCTTCACGACTTTCCACCAATCCGCGTTCCTGTCGGTTCGTGGTCGAGCAGCGCCGCCTTCATAGCTGCTTGTGGCCCCAAATCCCCGACTGTCCTCCGCTGTAAGAATGCTCTCGCGCGTGTCCCGAGTGGCGCTCCGCAGCGCGGCCGCACGCCGCTCGTGTGTCAACAGCATGCGTCTGGGCCAGGTGGCCTTTTTCTCGGCCGAGGAGGCTCCCAAAGTGCCGGCCAGCGCCGAGGAGGAGCTGGCGCTCTCGCCCAAGGTGCAGACCGTGCTGGACCAGATCCTGGACCTCAACATGGTGGAGATCGCCGAGCTCTCGCACGCCATCCAGGTGCGTCGTCGTTATTGCAATGATTGCCAATTAATTCCGTGCTGATAGTCGAGTTTTCCCGTTCGCCACAGACCAAGTTTGGCATCGCCGAATCCGCGTTCCAGGTGGGCATGGGTGGAGGTGCTGGTGGTGGCGCGGCCCCCGCTGCCGAGGAGGCCAAGGAGGAGAAGACTGCGTTCGACGTCAAGCTGGCCAGCTTCGACGCCAAGAGCAAGATTAAGGTTATCAAGGAGGTGCGTGCCATCACTGGCCTGGGCCTGAAGGAGGCCAAGGAGCTCGTCGAGAGCGCCCCCAGTACATTAAAGAAGGACGTGAAGAAGGAGGAGGCTGACGAACTCATGGAGAAGCTCAAGGCAGTGGGCGCGGTCGTGGAACTGGAATAGAAGTGCGGGTGTTCGCTTGTGCAGGCGGGGAGGAACCTCTGCGTCTCCCTAGCCGTGTACAGCCCTCACAGATTAGCAGCTTGTTTGGTGTCGCTATTGCGTCGTCTCGCTACAGGACTTTATCATGCATAACGATCCATCGACTATTGCAAAAACCTCATATACACGCAGTTTTGCTTTCATTTGCTGCAAGTCTCCGTGTCAATCAGGGGACGGATGTCTACAAGCCGCACATGCATCTTTTCGGCAGATATCGCTAAGTACGACTTATGGGCCAGTGTTGAGCAATTGAGCTATCAGATTGGCAGGACGGAATGGAGGCTCTCAAGAAGACGTTCCAAGGTGCGGCCCAGGGCCTCAGCGAGGAGGAGGAACGCCACAACAAGTGCGAGGACATGCGCGAGAAGGCTCTGACCAAGTGTGAGTGCAGTGACAGCCAGTGGACGCGTCTGCAGAGCTGGAAAAGTGCATGATCTGACATGTTTCAATGTTGTGCTGCCTCTTGGACTGCCTGGCTGGTGTTAGGTTCGCGCGTCAAGTTCCTGGTGGACGCCATGGAGAAGATGGGCTGCAGTCTTGAGGCCGGTTTCTTCTCCAGCGTGGACTGCGAGGGAAAGATCAACGGAGGCTTCCATCTGGACGACGAGGGCAAGCCTGGGGTGGGTGGAGACGCCCATTGCAGTGGGGAGACTGGGCCTGATGTGGAGTGCTGTTTTCTGTATTTGCTGCAGGTTGTGCTGTGCCAAAATCACATTCCGGACCAGGAGTGGATGGATCGCACAATGGCGCACGAATTGATCCACGCGTTCGACCACTGCCGCAACAAAATCGACTGGAACAAGTGTGAGCACCATGCCTGCAGTGAGGTAATGGTGGCAGTTGGGCGGTAGATGGTGGGGATTGTTAGAGTGTAAGTGGAGGTGACTAATGGTGTTTTGCTGTTGCACACTTGGGTAGGTCCGCGCTGCTGCGTTGAGCGGCGACTGTTATTGGAAATACGAGTTCTTCCGCAAGAATTTCAACGTCAGCAAGCAGCACCAGGTATGCCGTAGATCTCTAAACGAAGCTGGAGTATCGCTACTGGATGCTGACCTTCTCATGTTGTTATCTTCAGGTCTGCACGCGGCGACGAGCAAAACTTTCCATCGAGCAGAACGGCGCGTGCAAGGGCAGGGTGCGTTCTAGTGTTTGGTCTTCTAGGGGCTAGAAGTGTCTCTCACCTACTAAAGCTGATGCTTGTGCTTGGCCCTGATGCTCCACAGGCGGACGAGTGCATCGAGAAGGTGTTCGACTCGTGCTACCGCGATTGGTCACCCTTCCGCGAGATCCCGTAGAAGAATCGAGCAGCGAGACTACTCAAACCACGCTGCAACTTTCAGCACAGGCGTCACCTCCAGTGTTGGGAGCTTAGTCTAACAGCAATAGAGAAACGGCAACTTGCAGTGCTTGCACCAATCACAATCGGGTACTGGCCAATCATTGGCCCACAAACGAATCGACGCAACAACCCAATCACCGAAAATGACGACTCCGCAGCCCAAGGATGCATCGGTGCCGCCCGCGCCGCCGGCAACGAACGCGAAGGCACCGAGCGCGCCAACGTCTTCACTTGCGTCCCCCTCTCCTGTGGCAAAAAAACGGCGCGTGCAGAGGCGCGAGCGCATGCGCAAGAGCGCTCTGTGCAAACACTTCGACAAGCCCGGCGGCTGTCCGTTCCCCAAGTGCAAATATGCTCACGGGAGGTGCGTCTGCGGCCGATAACGGCCTTGTTTCCTCTCTGCTTTATCATGACAATACTGATATTGGCATTCACTTGCTGCAGGGTGGAAATGAATGACACGGACGCGCACTCGGTGGCGGCGCAGCGCAAACTCATTCGGGAGCAGGCGGTGCATCGCGCCGAAGAGCAATTCCAAACGGCGGACGAAGGCGCCGTCACCTCCAAGCGCCGAGGAACAATGGTGAGCTGCTGCTGCACTTGCAGGTTGGCAGAGTGGAGACTCACCTTTTGGCTGCTGTAGATCGAACGCTACTACACGGAGATGTTCTCGTGCGACACGATGGGCAGCCCCATGGAGGATCAGTACGTGCACATGCACTCCAACCGCTTATGTGTCGTGGGTGTGGCGGCCTCCCACCCGCTCATGCAGGAGGAACTAGAGAGTGTCGAGTTCTCGCAGAACGTGTTGGGTAACCGCGTGACGGGCAAGAAGAAAAAGGGTGGTCTCTTCGCGCTGCCGAACACGGGGCTCTGTGTCGTCAAGTGCAAGAGTGGACGTGAATTCAAACTTTATAGCTGTATTCGCGGCTCACTGATTGAGGTTAACGAGCGCCTGCAGAAGGAACCAGAACTGCTGAAGGAAAAGGTGCGTCTGCTGTGCTGATGACTTGTATAATCCCACAGGCTAATACGGTAGCTATCTCATTTTCTCGTGACTACCTTGCAGAGTCAAACGGACGGGTACCTTGTGATCATTCAGCCGAAGAAGGTGGAGGTTGCGGAGATCCAGGAGTCGCTTCTCTCCAAGGACGAGTACAAGCAGTTCCGTGCCATCTCAGAATCTCTCACGAAATCGAATACTGCCCAGACTGGCGATGCTGCTACCGCATCGAACGAAAAAACCGCTGAGTCAACCCCGGCAGTGGCGGGAGTTAAGACTGAGCCGGCCAAGGAGTTGGAAGAACCGACGTCTGAGGCTGTGCCTATGGAAGAGTAGACAGTGATAGCGAATAGACTTTGAGAAAGCAACCAGAATTCATACATCCATCGCATGCGGCACCTCTCCACGAAAAGAGCAAAATGAGGCACGTTGAGGTACTTGCACAGGAAGCACCTTACCTCACCAGACAACAGCTTTCTCGGAGGTCTGTACCTATGCTTTCTTCTTTCTAATGACTACGTCGAGAACTGATCGGATGAATTTGGTCATCTCGGACCTGCTGAAGCTCAACTCCTCCTGCAAACACGAAGCCCATAGCCCAGTCAGATTGTCGCTCTACAAAGAAGAAAACCCAACGCGCAACGTACTCGTAAATATGATGGCACTTTAACGCCGGTCGGTGGCTTCTCGCTCGGAAGATAGTCGATTTCACTCGATGCGATGGCAGGAACGGCCAGCTCGAACTCAAACTGGTTCCCAGTCGCAGAATCTTTTGTTGTGCACACGATTTCCGTGCAGTCGTCACCGTCCTGGTCGTCCTCTTCGGTCGACTGAATGAGACGAATGTCCGTGCTAGTAACCAGACGGTAAACTTCCAACAGCTAAAGGTTCGTACCGAAGCACCACAACTGCGTTAGTCAAACGAGCAACAAAAGAAAGCGCAGTACTATGTCTGCACCTTGTTCGCTTGGTTGAGCTGCAGAATGGCTTCGCTGTTCTGCATTGCTAGAATACAAACAAAAAAAACACACACAGAACCATGAGACCATTTTCCTCCAAGGAGTAAAAAAAGCAGCAAAAATCACCTGTAGCGGCTGAAGCTGCTGCGGCGTTCACAGTCACGACATCGTCAGGCCCCGTGCTCCTCTTGAACGACGCGAACTGGGACTCGAGCTCCTTGATGTGTTCTTTGAGCGCCGCCTTCTCTGCGTCTGTGTCGCTTCTGCTGCTCTGCTTGGCGTCAAACTCGCGCATCCTGTCGGCCACGATCCTGTCCACATCCCTCTCACGCCTCTTGCGTTCCTCCTCCATCTGCTTGGAGAGCGTCGTCACGTCTCTCTTCAGCTTCTCGATGAGCTTCTCCTGCGTCTTCTTCTCCTGCAGCGCCAGCTCGCGCACCTCCATGAGCAGCCGCTCGCTGTCGCTCTCGAACTGCTGCCTGCGCGCGCGGTGCTTGTCCTCCATCTCCTCCTGCTTCACCTTCATCCGGCGCGGTGGCTCCTTCTCCTCCGTTGCTTTGCGCGACCTTGCGCGCTTTTTCTTGGGCTTGGGCTGCTCGCTCTCGTCGCTCTCGCCGCCGCTGTCGTCCTCAAACTCCACGTCCCCATCGTCGTCCTCGTAGTCCCACGAGTTCTTGCGCCGCTTCTTGGGGCCGTTCGCCTTCTTGGACCGCCCCACGGGCCTCTTGCTCGACGGCATCCGTCCAACCTGTCTGTCTTGCACTTTCCCGCCCGTTTTGAAATTTGGTGCACCCAATAATTGCTGCGATTTGCGATTTGTGACAGAAAGTTGGGGGCTTCGCTGCAACGCTTTACCCCATTCTGCTGGTACGCTGCGGCCGCCTCAATCGGCAGTCGACAGATGGGCTGGCGACTGCGTTCTGGACTGTGTACAGGTAGTAGGCGCCACCGGCATGATCAGAGACCCTAACGCCAAGTCGGAACAGCGCGTGCTACTGTCGGACGACACGGTGCTGCACAACGCGCAGAAGGTCGCCCAGGGGCCCTCGGCGGCGCTCGACTTCGACGACCCGAAGACAGTCGCAACCATCAGCAACAAGCCGAGTGACATGCAAATGCCGGCGGCTGCGTCATGGACCGGTGCGGTGCAGCCCAGAAGGGGGTTTGCATAGCGAGTTAAAACTGACGTGGTGATGCAAGACCTTTCCGTGTGAACACGGTGCTGCTCAATAAGCGGCTGGAGACGGACCAGGGCATGAATTTCCTCGACTTTTCGTATTAGCTTTTCCAGGCCGACGACTTCCTGCATCTGCACAGGAATTACGGCTACGTTACGCAGATCGGAGGCAGTGAGTGACAAGCGGGGCAACATTGCCTCGGCCATTGAGCTTGTTCGTAAGAGCACGGACAAGGTGAGTTGCGTTGCTGTGCTTCGTCACTAGGTGAAGGCCCCGCGAAGCGCGCTGCTCCGGTTACCGTAATGATGCACGGCAAGGAGGGCTGGGAGTACATGGTGAACAACAAGCACGGCGTCTACGGTGACATAAGCGAGGACGAGGACCACTCGCACGGAGATGGAGAGGACGGACAAGGATCGGGCGTCGAGTGGAAGTCTTCCACTGGAAGTACCTAAACTCTATTAATAGCTGCTGTAGGAACGATATGCGGGCGGCTGTATCTACTGTTACTGCTCTCATCAAATGGACGAACGTGATAGCCAGTGCTTTGTTGTACTACTTGGTTTTTGCTGGTCATCGTTTGTGTTAATGCGCGCGACAAAGTTGAGAGCAAATGCTATATGGATTCAATAAATGCTATTACTATGTACTTCGCGCCACGATCTACACATGGTCATCGCAAACAGCAATCTTGTCTTCAGGCTGGTCCTAGCTAGCTGAGTCGCTTGTTCATCAGGGTGGACTGACTCGAGATTGTCGACTGAAGAAGTCCATTCGGCGAGGCACATCCCACGAAGAAAGTCTCGGACGCGAGCACCGTAGCAGAGTAGAAGAGCAAGCGAGTGGACGATCAAAGTGGTCAACAGGGAGTAATGAACCCCCATCGACCTCTTCAAAAGCACACCACGCCCGCACCTCACGCGAAGCACGCCAGCATCTACAGTTTCAACGAGGGTAATGAGCCCCGATCAGCTGAGACTGCTGGCGCACTTCACGTGAGGCCTACCAAGCCTCGCCACTCCACGCCCAGAAACCTTCCACGAGAGATCAACCGTGACAGAGAGTAATGGGTCTCAGCTCGCCAAGCAGGGCTTGTGGTGTCGCTTGATGCCGGAGTTGCTTGGAACACCGGGAGAAATGAGTCCCGCGTCGCGCGAAATGGCCACGATACGAGGCAGAGATGAGTGCCCCATACCGTACCAATTCTCCACGCCAACCATTCCACCAACTTGTCGACAATCTTGATCTTCGACGCCGCATCCGCCACGCAGCAGTCCAGGTCCAGCTTTCTTCACACTAAGCTGCCGATCGCGGAGAAATCTCCCGCGATGACGACGTGGACGATGTTGCAGCAGACGATGACTCCAACCTTTTGCTCTTGTACTGCGCCCAAGTCAGCGTCGCCTTTGCTGGAGCACGCTTGGTTTCCTGCTGCTCTTCTCACGTAGCACTTGCCTCTGCTCCTGCAGCGCCACCAAGGTCTCGCGCTGTTGCGTCGGCGCCGACACCTCCACGGGCTTGCCGAACATGCTCTGCTCGAGAATGTCAAGCATGCCCAGAGCCGTCATCACGCCACTCTCTATCGCGTCCTTCTCCTTGCGGAGCGATCTGCTCACATCGCCATGATGCACGGTCTTGGCCGTGGCCTCTGCGAGTTCCTTCACGAGTTTGTCCGTGGCCTCCTTGCTGGGCCGGTGGAAGCTGTCGAAGTCGTCATCCTTCCGCTGGATGGTGCTTTGGAGCGACTCAACCTCGCTCTTGAGCGTCACCTTGAGCGTCGCAACCTTGTCCATCAGCGCTTGCTCCCGCTCCTTGGCCTCAGCGAGCTTGCGCTCCAGCTCGACCTCCAGCTCGGCCACCCTGGCAACTGGCCAGTGGGTCTGGCCATACTCCTGCTCCACGTAGGCCATGTACTCTTCCTCCAAGATCTTCCGCTCCACCTCCTTCACGAGCGACGCGCATGCGGCCTTCCATTGCGAGTGCTCAACCTGGTGTTTCTTGTGTTCGGCCTGTAGCTTCTTGTTCTCCATCATCCAGAGCCACGCATCGCCCTCCAGATCGTTGCGGTCGTTCAGAAGCTCTACGTACTCCTCCTGGAGCTTCGTGTGCTTGTTCTTCATCTCTGCGTGCTCTTCCTCCAGCAGCGCGTGCTTGGTCTTGATCTGCGAGTGCTCGTCCTCCAGCACCGAGTGCTTTTCCTCCAGCAGCGTGTGCTTGTTCTTGATCTGCGCCAATGCCTTGAGAAAGTAAATCTCGGTCACCATGGTGGTCTCGGGCTTGGCTTGCTTGGTTCGGCTCCAGTTGTGGAATGAGAAAACCCTCACAGTGCCAAACCCGAGTGGGAAAGTGCAGCACTCTCAGCCCCGGACTGATTCGCGAGTTGAGAACCTGTCGAGGCATTAGAACCATCGTCGCGCCGGTATACAGGTAGCAGTAGATCTATTCAATTGGGAGCCGAGCGTTAAATGCATGTCACGAAACTTCCAACTAGTTCCCAACACGATTGATGCTCTCACAAGCGAAGCCGAGGTTCACGAACCGGAAGCTGGTAGCTGAACTCGACAATACCAGCTTCAATATGTGATCCGCCTCACACTCCGACATCAACAAGATCTCGTCGTTGTCGAAACCCAGTAAAACATTTATTAGGCGCAAGAACTCGTTCATGGGTCCAAGTTTCCCCGAGCCACAATAGTCGAGAGAATGAAAGCACTGTTCCGAAGATGTGAGCGTTCGTCCAAGCGAAACTCGCCAGGTCGACAGAGATCTGCTGCTGAACAAAGCTCTCCTTGTCCAAGGCTTGCACAACTCCATTCAGCTCATGCACCGACCGGACACTTACAATGGTGTTATCATTCCAGGGCTCCTCCTGCACGGACTTGACCTGAAATCGTCTCTGTCCGTCCACTACAGTCAAAATACAAGACACAAAATACTCCGTTAGAACTTTAACCAGCTAGACAACAGCGAGATAGGGAGGAGCGCAGCTACTACAAGCGCAGCGGAAACGTACTGATGTACGCGTCCGTGCGCGCCACCAGGTCACGGTTCCTTCAAAACGTCCTTGAGCACCGAGCCGAAGCCACGATCTCCGTCTCCCACTACAAGTCCGACAGCAGCGACGGCTCTGGCGACGTTTGGAGCGGGTCTGATCGCATCGAGCACTGCGACTCGACCCATTCTTGCGGGGTCTGCTGATTTGTGGAGCGACCGACGTGTTGTCCGTCGTCTCAAGCCGTGGGCAGTGCTGGAGCCTCGTTCTTGGATTGTGGCGCACCGTTGGACGCGGCTGTAGGCTCGTTTGGACACGGCTGAGGGATCGTTAGACGCACAGGGCAAAGGCGCATCTGTTGGTGGGCGTGGTCATGTGGTGGGGTGCCTGCTCGCCGCCCTACCGACGTCCATCTCCCCCATTGAACTCCTTCGGCTTGGGTCGAAAGTGTTTTGCGTACGTTAGAGGGAGATTACAGTAAAATCCGTTGAGAGAAATATGGCGACAATTTGAGATGGCAAAGTTTTTTAGTTCCAGCACGCTCCTTGTATGATATCGAATCTAGAGCATCCACCAATCACTGTGGCTCTTTTTGAAAAATACATTATAGATACGTTTTCATTATCTAAAATCGAATAGGCCAAGCCGTACCCCGGGTACGGTACCCGTGAGTAAGCCCTCGCCGTTTTGGGCACATTTTGCGGGACACAGTATTTCCCTCTCGAACAGAATAAACTCTTTTCCCTGACTGGATCAATCAACTCGAGCCGACAGCAGATCACCAACGCACCGTGCCCGCTGCTGGCCATCGCCGATGTGCTGCTGCTATGGGGGCAGTTGACGCTCGAGGGATCCCCAGGCCCAGAACCTCATGCGTCTCGCCCGCTGCCGATTGCTGGACACGAATCCGCCGATGAGAGACGCTACTTGATTGGCTGGAGAGAAGGGGGCTGACAGTTGTGTGCTGTAGTTGAGCAATGCCAGTGAGTTGCAGCGACTGACGCAGGAGAAGACGCTCGAGGACGTGCCAGTCTCTTGGTGTGACTGGACGTGAACGATTGCTTCCACAAGTGAGTTTCAGAGAAGAGGTGGGAGAGTAGGATGCAGAGACCTTGACAGGTTGTTGGTTGACTGCAGCATTACGGACGTTGAGTATACGGTGGCGTGTGCAGCCTTCGCGAGCAGGATGACTCGACGGTCAGCAGATGAAGATCGATTCAGCGGAAGCTTGGAAGTATTGCCTGCAAGGTCCGTGCAGCCAAAGCTGTGGGCGTGCCGGTGAAGGTGAAGCTCATTGCCCACATGTCGTTGTCTTCGATGAAGACTCGTCACCAGCTCTCCTTCCGTGCATGACGATGAAACTATTATAGGTACAGTATTATCGACAGCCCCATCCGAGGGCGGTCGGTAAGAATTAGCTTGGAAAATTGACTCTGTGCACAGAAGCGGTGTGGCTTCCAGCGTGTCTGTCGCGGGTCAAAACCGGAGCTGCCGCTGCCGATCCAAACGTCCGTCACATCGTGGCTGATAAAGCATGGTCCGTTGGATTCATGTATGGACATCTTGGCCTTCAAAGTACTACTTCGAAGTACGTCAATTATCCACACCAAATTATCCTTATTAACAGCTTTGTTGCTCTGGGCCTACGGCGCGGGTTGCACACGTTCACACTACTTCACTACTACTACTCTTCGTCCTCGCTCTCATCATTTCGCCCCAAAGCTGATAAATAACACTCAATGGCCTCGTCGTCTCGACCGCGTTCGTGCAAAATGCGTCCCAGCAGCGCCACACCGGCACCAGTGGGTTGCAGCCTCAGACTCGTCATGCACGCCTCCTCGGCAGCCGCAGGCTGACTCACCTTCAAACGGCACTCTGCCAGCATGTACCACAGCGTGGCGTTCGAGCGCTCGATGCCCGTGGCGCGCGAGAGCTCCAGGATGGCAGCCATGTACTCCTGCTGCTTCATGTACAGCCGGCCGGACCGAATGGCGCGCGCCACCGCGGCATGCGCTTTCTCGTACCGAGCCACACGCGCCTTCGCCTTCTGCAACTCCTTCTGCGCCTTGGTCGCTCGCTTCGTGGCCTCGCTGTACATGTCCAGCAGATCCGGCAGCTCCTTCTGATGCTGAAGTACCAGCGCTTCCAGGTCCGACATCTGGCGAATGATTTCCTGGTCTCTCTTGGTCAACTTGTAGTTGGCAGTCGTACGAGCCTTCTCCTTCGCAGCAAGGCTGGCAGAGTCAATCCCCGCGATGGCTTTCTTTTTGGCTCGATGTTTGGCTTCCAGGTCTTTCTTGCCTCGATTGGACGCGGCGATGAGCCTCGCAAGGGCCTCGTCCTCGTCGTTGCTGAAATACTCGTCGTCGCTAAAGCAATTGTCGCTGCTCAACAAAGCATGCGTCTCCTTGAATCCGTCGTAGTCAGAGATAGACGACGTGCGCGATGACTTGGCATCACTATTTTGAGACGATGGCTTTCTACGCTGCGAGAGCGCATCGCGCTGCACTCGTTCTCGCAGAAGCTCACTGCTGTCTCGAAAACTGGCATCGGCAGGTCGGAATGGCGGTAGCATTTTAGCAGAGCTTGGGTGTTGGCCGCGGACCTTATGGTCGTGCTTGCGCTGGTTCGACGGCACCGCATCGCGTCTCCTCTCACTGGAATAACCCACTGGACGCGCTTTACGTCTACTCGGCCCTCGACAAGACTCTTCTTCACTGTCTTCCTCGATCATCGGCTTTAGGCTCATTTGTTGCATCGCTGGCTTGGGTTTCAGATATTTCTGTGTGATTGCCGACACTTCAAAGCTCTTCACACTGCTGGAAGAAGTGCTGAAGTCCAGGTGCTCCTTTTTCTCCATTGAAGCACGATTGGTGCTGTCGGCTCGGTCCCGTCCAGGTCTGCGCACCACTTTCTTTTTATCCGGCACGTTGCTGCGGACATTTGCCTTGGACTCCGACTCGGAATGGTCAGACTCGGCCAAACTGAAAATGGAGAAGGTAGAGTCTGCAAATGCGCTTGGCTTCTCTGCCTCCTTTTCCTTCTTCTTCTGGCGGGGTAGCGAACGCTTCGGTGCCGCTACCGCTTTCAATTCCTCGTTTGCATTTAAACCGGCGTAGAGGTTGCTCAGAGTGGACGAGGTGGTGCGGCAGGTAGATGCTGTCTCCTTGCTGCTCAGTCGCTTGACGGCACTAGGTGCTGGGCTACGCATCTGCTCATGCTTTCGGTTCCTGGTCGGCTCCGTGCTTGGTATGCGGCGGCGCTCTTTCTGTCCGGGTGAATCGCGCGAAGTTCTCTCGCGTGAAGGAGCTCTGTCGTGCAGATCTCTCGCATGCAGCGCCCTGTCCCGTCGTTCTCGTTCATGCGGGTCTCTCCTTTCGCGTGGGTCTCTCTCACGTCGACGAGGGTCCTTGTCCCTGTTGCGCCGTTCCCTGTCGCGCGGATCTCCTCCACCCACGAGGTCCTTAGCATGCAATTCCCTGTCACGCGACGGTCGATCGCGTCCGTGCGGAGACCGCGCGGCATGCGGCGACCTTGCGCCTGGAGACCGCATGCGCCGCTCGCGCGCCGAATCCAAGCGTTGGTCTCCATCGCGTCGCAAGTGGCGTCTCGGTTTGTTGTCTCCTCCGTTCCACGTCCTGTTGTCTCGTCGAGCTCCCTCCAGTGTCCTCCTGGACCCTTCGTGTGGGCTTCGCGCGCGGTGTCGGTCCTCCAGCGTGTGTCGGCGCGGTTTGTCTTCCGGCAAGTCACGCGCTGCAGCAGCAGCAGCAGCAGCAGGCGGGGGCGCGAGTCCTAGCGCGGCAGTGCGGCACCTGGGGTAGCACTTGTCACACACGCGTTGCGGCACTTTGGATAGCGACGTGGGTACGATGACCTTGTTCTTCGAGTGCTTGCCGCAC
This sequence comes from Phytophthora lateralis, assembly GCA_000500205.2. Classification (NCBI taxonomy): domain Eukaryota; phylum Oomycota; class Peronosporomycetes; order Peronosporales; family Peronosporaceae; genus Phytophthora; species Phytophthora lateralis. The sequence continues at coordinate 45,758 of KV724632.1, read as the reverse complement.
ACCGAGATGCCGCAGTGGCGGCAGTGGTGGCGCGTGTGCATGAGCGAGAAGGCGGTGCTGCAGATGCCGCATTGGTCCTCAACCTGCCAGCGCTTGGGCGTGAACTGGGCCATGGCGCTGTTGCCGCGGGGGCCCGGAGCTCGCTGCGGTTGTGGCATCGGAATTGTGCTCCTCTCTCTGGTCCGTACGTCCGTCCGCCGCTGCTTCCGCTTGCGGCCCGCCGACTAGCGAGCGAACTGAACGACCGTCGCCGCTTTCCCCCCGAGACGGACGTCGACGTGTATACGAGCGCCGGACTCGTTGTTGAGGCCGACAAAGCTGTACGGTTCGGCACCCCCGAGGAAAGACAGGCGAGCGGAGAGCGCCGAGAAGATGAGCAGAGAACAGCACCAGACGCCCAATGCGCTTCGGACCGAAGTTCGGTTCCGGCGGCGGCGGTGATGTCTTGGTCTCCCCTTTCGTGATTGACTGACGCGAGGGTAACACCACGTGCTACAGCGGCGAAGCAGCCTCAACGTATGGCTTCCGACGGCTCCATCACTGGATGGTGCCTCTGGCAGTGGAGACTTTTCAAGTCCCAACGTATCCCCTGGTCCGACCATGCATGCGAGCCCCGCCTTTGCCAGTTCCAGCTGGTTCGGCGTAATGTCCTGAATCGAAGGTGATTTTTTACAGCGTAAAATGAAAATTGGGCACTCTCGGCAGCTTCTTCACCCTCGACGACATCGAAGCCTTAGTCTACTGTCGCCGAGATCACCACGCTGGCTTCAACCTGGTAGGCCTGCACGTGCGTTGGCAATGGCACTGGACAACTTCCCATCGGAAGAAACGACACTGGGAAACTCTGTAATGCTCGTATCAACGACCAAAACTTGACTTGATTTCCGTTCCAACAAACAACTTGTTGGCAATCAGATTTCGACACAAGAGTCTTGCGTCTTGTCCGACAGCTCATCGGCGCGCGAACGAGCACTTCCCTCGCTGCAGGACATCGGGACCGCTGGTGAAGCTCGTGTTTTTTTTCCAATAGAAGCAGCCCGATAATCCCAACACTAAGTCTTAGCCTCAGATTATGGAGAAGATTGGGTTTCAAGTCAATCGAGAGTCAAGATAGCACTTTCTCGATGAGTGCTGCATCAGAATTGCCGCGTGTGTCGCTACAAAATACACTTCGAAGTACATGTACATGTAAATATGTAGTTCACGCAGAGCCATGAGGATTTCATTTTGTGCAGACTATAATCGGGTCCTTTTATTTGCAAATTATAGCTATCCATCAGCATGGACGCGTTCCTGCGGCGGCGGCTGTTCGCGGCGGACGTGGCGCTTCTCGTGGACCAGACGACGGGTGGGGGCGCCATCAAGGAACTGCGCGCGCTCGTGGAGACCCAGGGCGGCGTCGTGATCGAGCAGCAGGGGGCGGAGGAAGCCCGAGACGCGAGCGTGAAGCTGCTGCTGCTGCCAGGGGCGCCAGACCAAGGAATGTTGAAGCTCGTGGCTGCTCGCTTCCCCAGTGCCGCGCTGATTCGTGCGCAGTGGGCCAAAGACAGCGTCCAGAAGAACAGGCGGCTGGCCACGGCCGCCTATCGTGTGCTGTCGACCACCGAGACGGCGGAACCGCCGGCCAAGAAGCTCAAGCGCGCGACCGCCGACCTGTTCGCTGTTAAAGGAGATGAAAACACTGACGCGGCACTACCGGAGCCCCATTTCACGCCGTGGAGGACGGTGCAGGGCTCGCTGTACGTGCTGGACGCTCGAGCCAAGCAGCAGCAGGAGCAGGAGAAGTTCAAAATTGCAGGCTTCGACCTGGACGGAACGCTCATCGTGACCAAAAGCGGCAAGAAGTTTGCCAAAGACCAGGACGACTGGAAGTGGTTCCACTCCACGCTCGTGCGCGAGAAGCTGGCAGAGCTGGCGCGAGATGGATTCACGCTGACCATCTTCTCGAACCAGAACGGAGTCGCCAAAGGACACGCGACGGCCGCGCAAGTGCAGGTGTGGACGCCTGACTGGCAGTTCGTGGGAAGTGGCAGATGTTGACTTGTGCCTACTTCTGTTGTACAGAGTAAGCTGGAGGCGATCGTGAAGGCGTTGAACCTGCCCATGCTGGTGTTTCTAGGGACAGAGAACGACGCGATGCGCAAGCCTCGCCTTGGCGCGTGGGACAAGATGACGAAGCTTCTTGCCGCTGACGGTCAAGCAATTGTCGATAAGGAGGAGAGCTTCTACTGCGGCGATGCGGCGGGACGGCCGAAGGTTGCAGGGCGCCCCAAAGACTTTGCTGCGACGGACTACAAGTTCGCGCTCAATGCTGGTATTCGCTTCTTTACGCCTGAAGACCTGTTCCTTGGCTCTAAACAGCGGATCCACACACGTCCGGACACGTGGGAGCTCGGCTTCGATCCAAAGTCCATCGCTATTAGCGATTCTGCTGGTAAGTCGTCACCAAACGTCAAGTTTATTGTTTTTGAACAACTGACCGATATATGCTGTCTGAAGAACCGTTGCTGAGGCCAGTCTCAGCGCAAGTCACCAAACCAGAGCAAGAAATTGTAGTTCTGGTGGGTTCACCAGCTTCTGGGAAGTCGTTCTTTGCAAAGACGTATTTGAGTTCGTACGTCCTTGTGAGTCAAGACGAGCTGCGCACAGCTGCTAATTGCAAGAAGAAGGGCATGGAAGCGATCGCACAGGAGAAAAGTGTTGTCGTTGACAACACGAATCGCGACCCGCGCGCGCGAAAGGAATGGATCGCAATTGCCCAGGAAAAGGTTTGCTGTGTTTTTAAAACCCATGAAAGCGCTGTTCAAATACTCACAGCTGCTTTGCTCCCTGTGCTTCTTGTAAGAACGTACCTGTTCGATGCTTCGAGATGGACGTCGACAAACCACTATCGATGCACCTCAACACGTTTAGGTCGCTGATGGAGCAGAAGAAGATCCCTGATGTCGCAATACACGGATTTTATAAAAACCTCGTGCCACCAACGGTAAGTGATCGCTGTGCAATGCAAAATGACCGGCGGGTTGTGCTAATGATGGGTGTGCGTCGCGTTAGGTCAAAGAAGGGTTCGCAGAGGTGGTGAAAGTCCAATTTCGACTCGACAAAACTGTGTCCGAGGTTCACCAAGCACTGCTGCGATCCTATATTTGAAAGCTTGAGCCTCAGGACAATGCTCACTATTAATACCAGGATGTGCTTCCTCTTTGTGATTGCTGCCAGCCTGTAGTGTGTGCTACAGAACAGTGAGGTATTTTGGGGCTTGCTGATGATAGCACGAGCGAGAACATCTTACTTCCGTCTGTCTCACTCGTGCACTCCTTCGTGAGGACAAAAGTTGAGAGCGGCGGAAGTTTGGGAACGCGGGAGCGTACGCAATGTCGTCCAAAATCAAGGATGGACTCTTCATGGGCGACATGGACGCTGCCCAAGACGCAGACTTCCTCCAGCTGAACGGGATCATGCACATTGTCAATTGTGTACCCCGTCAGGTGCCTAACATTTTCCAACAGAGCCTCGGCCTGTCCTACACCGCCTGCGACCTGGAGGATGTACTGCGGCGACCCTTTTTCGACCTCAAGAACCGTGAATTCACGCACATTATTCAGCTTATCGACCGAGCGCTCGAGCGGACAGAGAGCGTGCTGGTGCACTCGTTGAATGGTATCAACCGCAGTCCCAGCATAATGATCGGGTACTTGATGGTGAAATACTGCTGGGGTCTCGACAAGGCGCATGAGTTTGTGATGACCAAGCGCTCGGACATGAAGCTGCACGAGTCCTACATCAACCAGCTGTGCTCCCTCGAAGCGCAGATTCAAGAAGATCGTCCCCAGCGTGCCACTGAGCGTCAGCTGTACGAGTGGAGCACACATGCGGCTGACCCAAAGAGTGACGAGATTGTTCTCATCCACACATTCCTGAATTCCGGCTCTGCGCCTGATGTGAATGCTGCACCTGAGCGCGGACGAAATGAAACTGGCAGGCGCTTACGCGGCTCAGTCCCTGAACGGCGACTAACCTGGATCGACCAAACCCCCGAAATGGTACACCAACCATTCAACGGCACTGCACGCTGACCAAAAATGGCTAACTGAAATTATATTGTGTTTCATTGTTCAGAGGAAGCTGCATCCCTCGCTCTTGGTCCGACCGGAACGTCCGCCCAATCATTCATACAGCAAAATGAGTGCGGTGAGTACCCTAGACATCATTGGATTTTTGTGTATCCATTCCGCTAACGATACTATGCAGGCGAACGGATGGGTGGACTTGCTTGATCCTTCACCGGCACTTGCCCAGCAAGCTAAGATCAAGGTAGGTGCTGATGCGTGCCAGGAGCGATTGAGCGAAGGATTCTAATATTTGCTGCTACCTTCGGTCATGTATCATAGGAAATGACACCAGAAGCTGGACTTCTAGCTACTCGAGTAGCCTTTGCCGATCTCTCATCGTCTGGATTGAGTTCCAAGCTTGACCCTCGAGTAGCGAGTAGGTATCAGGGTGAACCAGAGTTTGACATCGCAGGCCCATCGGCTGCAGAAGCGCCATTGGTACACAACAACAAGCGTCTTCACTCTTTTTCGGCTCCCAAGAGAACTGAGGTCTTGGACGATGAGGTATCTACATCTCCATCGACGGTCAGTGAAGAGCTCGATTTCATGCCGGAGGAGGCTTTGGCGGGCTCCAACCCCCGATATCTCCGAGAGACTCTCGCGTCTATTAACTCGCGGCAGCGTCGTCTATCAAGCTCCAGCCCCGCTGCGTCGAATCGATCAGCGACGACCTCTAGCAAGCGCGTGTCGGTTCCAGCTAATGGGCGCAGCAACAGCTCCGGTGCCATCCTGGGCACAACTGGGTCAAAGGAGACAAAGACAACAAGTGCTGCATCAAAGGGTGTGGCCAGGAAGACGGGAAAGAGCGCCACAACGTCAAGTTCGCGACCGGCATCAACGACAGCACAAGGTCGAGTGTTCTTCAGCGTCGACTTCCCGCCACCTCAATCTTCGACGGCATCTCTTTGGAGCCGTAGCCGAGGCGGCCACATTCTAACCGGGTCATCTCGTCGCTCGCTGGCCGATCCGCTTTCACAACCGCCTCAAACCTCCGCGCCCATGCGTCCACGAACGGCACCCCCGCGTGGTCGGAAAGACGTCGAGACGAAGGACCTATTGCAGAGCAAAAAGGTCGATTTGGGCGGATTCAGTCGGATCACGATCGATCCGAAGTCGCAGTTGTCATACCGCATGCACTCGTCCGTGGACTACACAGACGCCGATACCAACCCTGCTGCTACCAGCAGCTCAACCTCTCGCGGTGTTCGACGAACTTCAGCCTCCTCCACCACTACCACAGGTTATGGCCGAGCTAAGACTGCTCGAGCTTCATGGCGGTAGGACCAGCAGCGTCAAATGGCAAATATCAAGCAAGATCTGACAAGCAACTCGATGAAAAACCGAAACAAAGATCAGAGAGACTCGATGATCCACATGAACACGACATGCTGTTGATACAGACGTGCGTTATTCCTTTGGTGGTGTTTTATGTGTAGATAGCTGCTGGCTGTGAAGAGGCGTCGGGTGCAGCATGGGCGCTGGTGCCGTGACTTGCTTCACGTGGGTGCCGTCAACTCGCGATGAAGGCCACACAGCGTATGATACAGAGGAAGAGGTTTGGACTCAAGTGCTTAAAGAGGATCATGGTACTTTCTGTACTATTAACCAAGTGATGGATCTTTATTCAGGTGTTGAAATCAGTATTTGCGATTAATGTTGCCATTTCAAAGTCTCTCGCCCACGGCATGACCAATCTGAACATTGAGAAAAACAACTTTCCAATGACGGACCGATTGCCTGCTCGAGCCTCTTACTCGAGTACGGGAAACGCAAAGCAGATACTACACCAGCTCCCGGTTATTCTGCTTAAGCGTTTGCTACTGGAGTTTCTAGAGCAAAGGAATGAATTTCTCCAGCAACAGCGAGTTGATGACATTGACTCAGAAATCGTTCTTACCATCCCAACCACGAGGCCCTACGCACCTCTTCACCTATACATTGCTAGCTCTGTGATGAACCAGCATGTCCAAATAATATTCGACATGTCAAAGCCAATAATGGAGGTGGAGTCGGGGCTCTCGCTGTCGTTGCACTTGTGTTCACGTTGCGGAGTTAGCACCGGATGCAATTGCGACTGGCGGCAAGACCATGTTATATGGCCGCAACTGGAGCATCTTAGCATTTTGGAATTCGTTGCCTCCAACTTGGTAAGGATCTAATACTTGGTATACCAATGCGACCATATCTTCATAAACCTGACGAACTTGAGAACTACGTGTACAGCCTTCTGCCGCTACTGGAAAAGCGACATCATGCTTCAACCTTCACCTTGGCGAACGTCGAAGAGAGGGTATTTCAAACTTCGGTATCCAAATCTTAGGGCATAAAGTCCAGCGACCGATGGTTGAATGTCCCTACACGGTACGTGTTGTCACACATTGCTCAAACATTCAGCAGTCTTACTTTCTCATGCCAATACTGCCTAGGTATTCAAGATAGAGTTACATCTCGGCGATTTAATGTGGCGAATAGCTCGGCGATATCGCGAGTTTGTCGAGCTGCACACCCGCTTAATAGTGGCAACTCGACATGCCAAACTTCCTCAACTTCCACCTTCAAAATGGTGCGTGATCCGATATTCTTCGTTGCTATCCGGGTACTCACACTAGCTTGTCTGAATTTACAGGTTTGCAGTGACAGAACATAGTTTTCTTCTTCACCGGCAACGTCTACTTGAGAACTATCTCAAGGGCATATTTATGATCGAGGAGCTGCAAGATGCAGTTCCTTTGCTCGCATTTCTTGGAGGTAAGTTAGGCAATGGATCACTCTGTTCGATTGATTCGATTATCCGCATTTTACTAAATGTCGTCTACTACAGTACTCTCAACATCCTACGTTGATCACGTGGCATTGCGAAATTATCGACGACAAATACTTCACCTCCAGGTGCTAGAATTCTACACTCGGCCAGGGGATTTAATCCTCTTCAATGGACGAGCGAAAGTCAGCGGAATTCAGCGATCGGTGAGTCTCAAGAAATGGTCCTGCCCTCTATTCAATGCATTGACAAACTACATAACCCTACTTTGCTGGTTCAGATGACAAGATCGGAATGGGATCACGTTGCTATTGTCGTCCCATCTCTCGACAATAGCAGCCTTCTGCTCCTGGAGGCAACAGGTGACGGCGTCACGTTAACTCCTCTGGTGCGTATGATATCGACAAGACGAAGAGTAGAATACTAACGTGGCTGTTCTTGCTGCATCACAGACATCACGGCTTCTAGCATACTCGACTTTCCACGTGCGGTACTTCGTGCTGAGGAAACTTCACACTCCGTTGCTTTCTCGAGCTGTTGTGAACGACTTGCTCGAACGCTTCGCTGCTGAGGTTCGTGACTACTCGTTTACAGAAAACAACATCGTGCTAATGGCTGGTGAATTTCAGGTCGAGGGCCTTCCCTACGGTTTGAGCGTCCGGAGAATTCTTCACGCAAAACAAGCAGAGCAGCCTCGATCACGTGACAGTACCTTCTTCTGCTCTGAATTGGTTCGTTCAGCCATGAAACCCAGCTCTACCAGTTCATTTCGCCCAGTATTGATATCTTAACTCATTCGCAGGTGGCAGAAGCGTATCAAGGCCTCGGACTCATCTCAAGCTCCAGCGAGCCGAACGATTTCTGGCCGGGTATGCAATCCCACAGAGTAAATAACTTGCACAGGTCAACGTAAACTAACTTGCCTCCATACCTCACAGGATCATTTTCACCCGGAGAATTTGTCGACGCTGAACTTGCTCGCCACGGTGCTTCACTGAGCCCCGAGATCATCATCGACTGTAAACTGCTAGAAGTTGCCACTGCCACACAGCGATCCCAACCAGCTTTATACTAAAAACTAATACTACCTGCCGTACCAATCTCGGATCTCGCGATCTTGAAAAGGCGGTGGCTCTTCATCAATTTTGAAGCTTGAATTCCTACAAGATGAAGAAGCTCTTCAAGTTGGCGTCCAAGTTTCACGGCGTCGGACCCGTGGTGTTCGCATGGCACCCGAACGGGACGTTCCTGGCCACTGCTGGTAAAAATGGTCTAGTGCACATCTTCGATCGACAGGGCGAGCAGCACGATGAGATCGGTCTGGACTTGACCGCCCCCGTCGTTGCTCTGGAATGGGACACGGAAGGCAGCACGCTGGCCATTCTGCAGCAAGGCAGCAGCGTCGTGCCGTTATGGGACAACGGGACACGCTCGACGTTGAGTTTGGACACCAACCTGAAAGACCCGACATTCGCTCGATGGTCGAGAGAGGGGTCGCTGCTGGCTGTGGGGACGCAGAAGGGTAACCTCGTACTGTACAGCAAGGTCACTCGGAAGCTCGTCCCTGTTGTGGGGAAGCACTCGCGTCGCATTCTTTGTGGGTCCTGGAACGGAGACGACAAACTGGTGCTGGGAGGTGAAGACCGGATGCTCACCGTTAGCAATCCGCAGGGTGATACCATTGAACAGCGAGAGCTGAGCCACACGGTGCGTAAAAAAGAAAAGGACTTTTGTTGTGGTGTGATTAATGATCTTCTACTGTTGCTACGCTCGCTAGCCATGGGATATCAAGTTCGGTCGAAAGCGTGGAGATTCGATGAAGGCAGCGCAGCAATTGATCGCGATTGCCTTGTCCAAGGCGATCATTCTCTTTAACCTGCAGGATCCGTCGAACCCCGTCGAGCTAACCTTCCAGACAGTAAGTCCGCCTTCATTTGGAGCTCACGGTCATGAGGAAACTAATATGCTACGTCGTTTTCTAGCACTACGGGAACATCATTTTCATCGAGTGGTTTGCAGACGGCATGATCATGATCGCTTTTTCAGAGGGATATCTCATTGTCATCTCCACAAAAATTGATGTAAGAAACTGAAGGCTTTCACTCCCGCTTTCTTGCAGCAAACTGACTGAGTTCCTTCTCGGGTAACAGGAAGTCGGCGAAGAACTTCAGTCTCATCGCTTCTTCTCGGAGCGAATTTTCACTGCCTGCTACTCGCAAACACTCGACCGAGTCGCTCTGAGCGGGGAAAGCGGGATTAAGGTTGTTGACATGACTTCCTTCACCGAGGTCGCTGCGGACTCCATTAAGCTCTCCGATACTGAAGAAAACGAGGCGCACTTGATGAACTTCACGGCAGACGGTCAGATTTTGACTGTGGCGACCCAAGGGGGAACCGTGCTAAACTTTTTAGCACGGATGCCTCGTATTCACGACCACTACGGTCACTACGTTGCGTACCTGAGCTCACTGCGAGAGCTAAGTGTGGTTGACACTCGTCGCAATGAAACCGGAAGCAGCAGCAATGGAGCGATTCGCATCGCGTTGTCTGTAGAGCCCTCGTTTGTGGCCATCGGACCTCGCCACGTTGCCGTCGGCATGAACAACCGCGTGTGGTTCTACCGCTGTGACGGATCATCAGCTGACGCACTGGTGAACGAGCAGCAGTATCTTGGTCGGGTTACTAGCATGAAGCTCAACCGCGACTATGCAGTGGTGCTTTGCGACGGCAAGGCAAGCCTCCACCTCATCGAACCAGGAGGTGGTAGTCCAAGTGGCTCGCACTCGCCATCGAATGGCGGAGAACTACAGGGAGAACATGGTAAAGTGTTTTCAGGTGGCGGGCGCGACGAGCGGAACAGCGAGATCAGTGCAGTGACCCTGACCAAAGACTTTTTCATCTACTCGACGACCAACGGCACGGGCTCGCTTCAGTTTTTCTACCTGAGTGCGTGGCAGTTCCTCGACGGCTGCGCGTATCGCCACGAAGACGGCGTGGGGATTGTGCAGCTCATGCCCAACAAAAGCGGCACCCGAGTTTTCTTCCTGGATGCTAAGCGACGTGGGTTCGTGCTGAATGCAGCCACCCGCGAGACCATGAGCGTCCCCAATCTACCCACGAGCACCACGGGCGTGCTTTGGGATATGGTTGACCAGCAAGTTTTCCTGGCGTTGCAACCGAAGGAAATGGGGGTCTTCCAGTTGTCAGACGCCACGATTCGAGGACCCGAGGTGACCCAGCTCGGCGTCTTGGAGGTTCTACCTGATGGTGATGTACTAATTGCTCCGCAAACAACTCTGATCCCGCCCGACTTGGAGCCCATTCTAGTGAGCGACGGCATCGTCACTTGTCAACATGCTTCGGGAGGTGGTCGACTAGCTTCACTAACTGTCGTGACGCACGACCAGCTACGCAAAGTTCCTCCTACCTCAACGGGAGCAGGTGAGCCAGAGAAAGCAGCCTTCCGCCAGAACCTGAGCCTGCTACGTCTGGACGAAGCTTGGAGACTCGCGTCACGCATTGATCAACGGGACTACTGGCTCGCTCTTGCTGGGCGTGCCATGCACACGCTTGACATACCAGCAGCTCGTCGTGCGTATCGATCACTCGGAGACTCGGGCATGGTGCTCGGTCTCGATCGCCTAGCCGATATCGAGGAGAAAAACCTACTGGCAGGTCACGTGTGCATGCTGTTCGGCGACTACAGTGAAGCTCGTCGGCTCTTCTTGAACTCGAGCGATCCGCTAGCAGCTCTACACATGCAGCGCCACCTGCTGCAATGGGAGCAAGCTCTGAAGCTCGCTGATTCCCTCGCGCGCGAGCTTGTACCCGAACTAAGTGCTGCCTACGCAACGCAGCTAGAATTCCGAGGAGAGTTCGATGCAGCGCTCAGGATGTACGAGCACGCTGCAAATGCGATTGAGAGTATCAGCAGAGACGAGAGTTTTGCCAAGGCACCAGAGCCAAAAGCTGCGGCTAAGCTGAGAACGCAAAGCCTCGCCGGAGTTGCTCGCTGCACTTTCCGGTTGGGAGACCTGCGTCGTGGCGTGAAGCTTGTGACAGAGCTGGGCGATTCCGCCTTGTTCAAGGAGTGCGCTGCGATCTTGGAGTCCCTGAAGCAGACTGCGGAAGCTGCCGCGTTGTACGAGCAAGGCGGTCAGATCGAGAAAGCTGCCCAGCTCTTTGTGCAGATGAAGAACCTCGCCAGAGCTGCGCCTCTCATGGCTCGCGTCAAAGCGTCCAAAATTCACGCGCAGTTCGCTCGAGCGAAAGAGACTGCAGGTGAATTCGCCGCAGCAGCCGAAGCTTATGAGCGTGCCGGAGAAATGGACAACGTTGTGCGGCTTCAGCTAGAACACCTCGATGGCGCTGACCGTGCTTTCGAAATCGTGCGCGAGACCAAGTCGTCGGAAGGAGCTTTGTCGGCAGCACGATACTGCGCCGAGGACGGTCGGTATCCAAACGCCATCGAGTTCTTGCTGCTAGCGAACAAGGAAGACGAGGCCTTTGCGCTAGCTCAACAGCATAGCGAGGTCGATAGCTTTGCTTCGACTCTCGGCCAGGAGAACATGTCGGCAGCGAGGGCCTCACAAGTGGCGGAGCACTACGAGAGGATTTCTCCTGAACGCGCAGCCGAGTTCTACCAGGCTGCTGGTAACTACCACAAGGCGCTGAAGCTGCTGCTCGCATGCAGCGCAGGAGGCGGAGGAGGTGCCGCCGGTGGCAGTGGATCAGCTGCAGATACTGCGCTCGTCCGAGCGATTGAAGTGGTCGGAGCAGCTCGCAACGATATGCTCACGCACACGCTGATTGATCACCTCATGGGTGAGCAAGACGGCATCCCGAAGGACCCGCACCACATCTTCCGCTTGTACTTGGCGTTGGGCAACTACACGCAAGCAGCCAAGACTGCGGTGATCATCGCTCGCCAGGAGCAGGAGCTGGGCAACTATAAGCTGGCACGCGATGTTTTGGTGGAGACTTCGCGTCAGTTGCGTGCGCGTCGACTGCGAGTGGCTCGCGAGCTTCAAAACGCACTAGCGTTGCTGCACAGCTACGTGCTGGTCAAGAAACTCGTCCGTCGATCGCAGCACGGGCCAGCAGCGCGAATGCTCGTGCGCGTGGCTCAGCACTTGTCCAAGTTCCCGACCCACGCCGCCAATATCCTCATTTCGGCGGTCATCGAGTGCCAGCGCGCTGGTTTGCGTGCCTACAGCTACGACTTTGCTGCGACGCTGATGCGAACTCCGGAATACCGTGGGTCCATGGACAAGGACATCCGTCGCAAGATCGAGGCCATCGTGCGTCGCCCCAACAAGGAGCAGCCTCCCGACACTCGAACCCCATGCCCGTACTGTTCCCATGAACTCGCTGAGGCAGACTTGGACTGTCCGACCTGCAAAAACGCGATTCCATACTGTATTGTCACGGTGAGTTGTGTCATCTACGCTAACGTCACCGTCGGCTAACCAATGTTGTGTCTGTGTAGGGTTATCACATGGTTAAAGACGACTGGACCCAGTGTCCTCGCTGCACCTTTCCAGGTCTCCACTCGCAGTTCGTCGAGCACTTGGCCACGGATGCAACCTGCCCCATGTGCGAGCAGCCACTGACCCCCGACGACCTGCACAAGGTTCCTGAAAACGAGGTCCTGCTCGACGACGAGGTCACTCCAGACGCTGCCGAGACTGGGGCTTCACCATAAGTGATACGCAGAGTAGTCTATAATCTTCAAAATACATGTAAGTAGCTCCTTCTCACCTGCTCGACGTTCTCTCAGGACATGAACTGCATCGTCTTCTCGTACACGAGGAAGGTCACGGCACTGACAGGGAAAGCTCTGAGCATGGTAGCACTAAAACCCTTAAAGAAGAACCCCGGTCCTTCCTGCTGCATCCTACTCCTGGCCATCTGCGTCATGCTCAGCTGGTCGCCATGGAGACTCTGACTCTGTACGCAGCTCTTGACCACGTCCTGGGGCATGCTCACGACCCACGAGAGCATGCCGGCGATGCCGCCCGCCATCATGAGCTTGAGGTCCGTCTCGTTCTCGCTCTTGCCCTCAGTGAGCGCGCGTTTGGTGGCCTCGTAGCCGCAGAAATAGGCTCCGAAGGCAGGCACATCCCTCAGTAGACACACCTGCCAGCCTTTAAACAGCGTACGGGCCCCGTACCGCCTCAGGATGGTGCGTCCTGCAGCCAATGAGCTGTGCTCCCTGCCCATGGCCCCAGTCTGCAGCTGGATCTTGACGTGCTCTGACGGTGCCGCAAAGACCACCTGCACGAGCCCTGCGCTCGAGCCTGCAATGAAGTGCTGGGTGCTGGACAAGGGCCCGTCCCGCTGCAGGACGCGCACCACTTGGCCCTGCACGCCGAAGACCGCGGCGTTGATGGGCGCGTTGCTCAGGATGGGGCTCAACAGTCCGCGGTAAAGGCCGGCGGCGCCCTCGGAGCCCACGACGCGCCGCAGCGTACGCAAGACGCCGGCGCTGGCCTCGCGACTGGTCTGCAGCTGCACCTTGACGGTGTCCAGCGGGTGGCCGGCTACGATGCCCGCCACGCCGCCGATCGTGCCAGCGTTCAGGTCCTTGGCGATGTCCAACCACTCCATCGCGACGGGGTTCCGAATAACGAGTGAGGTGCTACTTTGAAGTATTTGGGAACGTGGGATGGATGTGCTTTGAAGACGAGGAAGTGCCGCACATCAGTTTGCATATTAAGTTGCTGGGACATGCTACGCGCAACGCTAGCATCTTTCGGTTTTGACGATGACTCACCATTGGTGAGTCACCAAGCAAGTTCAAAATGCTGCGTGCACGTGCATAGGCTTCCTCCCCCCCCTTCATTTTGAGCTGCTTCTGCTACATGCCACTGTCGAAAGGGCAAAGCTCTTTGAACAGGTGCATGGGGAACAATGCTTCTTGCTTGGGTAGGCGCTGGAAGCACCTGACCTCGGACGTTGAGCGCGGGGTCAATGATCGCCGACTACATGTACACAACGGAGTACGTGCATCATATGCCCAGACGACCATCGTTTGATTCTTTACCCACTCCGGTATCGTGGACACGGACGTATTTTGAACTTTGAGCGACATGATGATCGCATCTCGAGCCGTCAGCTCTGCGGGGAGTTCTTTGACAGGATTACTTTTCAGGATGCCCTTTTCAAAGACGATAACAACCAGCGCGTACCACTTCACGTAGAGATCAGCTGGGATTTTTGTGAGGTTGGTCTCTGAAGACTGCATCTTTTTGGGAACTCGGCCATGTTGCTTCGTCCACCAGTACTGACAGTAGGCGTGTGTGTGCAGTTGCAGATATCGAGCTTTCGGATTCCAGATGTGAAGCATTATCAGGTTATTGAATGCTTGATACCGGTGCGCATTTCTAGCGCCGGACAATGGACAATGGCCAGTGTTGGGAGCGCCATAGGGTCCATTTCGTGGTGATACTGAGCTCCGAGCTCTGCAATCGAATACCTTTTAACATGTAAACTCAAGCATGATTCCCGCGAACCAGGGTCGTGTAACAGCCCGACAGCCAACAACCTGCAAAAGGAAGACAATCGTTCCTCAATAGACAACTGCTTCCACTGGAGGAAGAAAACCAGAAGGTACTGTGTGCTCTCGTGGAATAAGTCTGACGTGAAAATATACAGCCTTATGGTTTTCAATGTTGCATGGAATATATTGTTCGTCCAGGTATTCGAGTCCCGACCCTTTGGCTCTTGTGCCCCTTCATTCACCAAGAAGCAAAGCGCAGTGCACTACCGTAGAAAACGAAGTAGCACTTGACACGATGGACTTGTCGGCTGAAAATCCGTTCGCAGATCTCATGACCAAGGCTGTAAAGCTCAAAGGAGCCCAGCAAGCCCAACTTCGGACCCAATTCGATTCGTGGCCGCAGTACTTCCAGCACTCGCTGTTCATGCAGGAATCGGTCGTGACCGTTCGCACCAATCCTTTTCCAGATCGGATCGCCGCTGCTGAAGGCATGAAAGCGGCTGGAAATGATCACTTCAATGCTGAAGCGAACGAAGAAGCGGTCGCCGAGTACGAAAAAGCATTGGCCGTCTTCAAGTATCTCGAAAACAAGGACCCTGGCTGGAAGAAGAAGGGAATTGAGGACGGAGACATGCTGATCACCGATTTCAAGTGCGACGATCCCAAAGATCAAACGAGACTTGATGCTCTGAAGACATCGTGCTACTTGAATATCGCGGGTGGGTAGTTTCCGTTTGTTTGGATAGGTGAAATCTTGTTTTTGATATTAAACATGACGCGATGGCAGTGGCCAAGTTCAAATTGAAGGAGTACCCTGTCTGCGTCAGAGCGTGCGATGATACTCTCGAAATTGATCCGCAAAACGTCAAGGCCTACTACAGGTAACGAACGAGACCCCTCGATTTTGTTTTGCTGCACCTGTTCTTGTCTAACACGTTGTGTGATATTTGCAGGCGAGCGCAAGCTCTGATCACTCCTGCGTCGTCTGGAGCGCTGGAGTTTGATCGAGCTATCGCTGATCTCCAGAAAGCGTACACGATAGATCCTGAGAATCGAGGAGTGCGTAAACTACTCCGTGAACTCATGGAGCAACGTTCCAAGCAGCGAACTCTTGATAAAGAGACATTCAGCGGTATGTTCGACAGAGGGCAAGTGTACGGCGAGGCTTCGAAGGAATGCGGCCCAAAACTCGATGAAGCAGCTTCGGAGAAGAAATTTCAGCAGGAGGTACTGCATTTATCGTCCTGTAGTCACCACAGTGTTGTATTATCTGGTAGCTCAACTCTTGAATGGAATCAGGTGGAAGAAGCCGAAGCACTTGCGCGGGGGTTCGAGGCGAAGGGAAAGACTGAGTATGCCTCGGAAATCAGAGAGAAAATCACTCAGGCGCGGGATGTTCGCAATCGCCGCCACAAATGTGTCGACTTCTTCAATCCGACGGATGAAATGATTGCAAACGCGAAGGAAAGCGGGTAAGATTCTCATGACTGGCAAGTGTTGCATCAACTAACCGAGGCGGCTCGTTTTCAATGCCAGAATTGACCTGACCGACCGGAACGTCCAGCAAATGCTGCACGACCTTCAAGAAGAAGAGCGAAACAAATCCTCGTCGTCTACGTCAGGGAAGCAGAATGGTCAAGCAAGCGAGACCAATAAATCGGCGTCTAGTGCAGTCGAATCAGTGGATTCGTTGCTCAAATCCATGTCAAGCACTGAAATCGCGCAACTGCTACGTCGCGAGGGCATCGACTACCATAAAATCTCGGACCGGGAGCAATTCCTCGAGACGGCTCGGCAAGTGCTGCTGGCTAAGCTCGACGACAAAAAGGAGTCCGCAAAACCTTCATACGCTCGGACTATCGTCCTGCTCGCTGTGACGTGGACTTTGCTGCGTCTGTATACCTCGGGTGGTCTCTCCGTTCTGAGTCGCATCCTCACGAACGTTATCACCGGAAGCGACGATGCCACTAACATCAACCAAGCAGCCAAGGTCATGGATATCTTCGACGAAGACTAGGAGGACCCAGAAAGGAAAGGATCGAGGGTAGTTGACTACCCCATTGACGCATTACTCGACGAGGACAACACGAAATCTTGAGTGGTTTTGATTATTCTCTTCTTCTTTGTCAGTCTAACATGCACAGCATCGCGAGAGGAAACATTGAGACTTCACATCGGTAGTACGCACTGCATCTCACCAATTTCAGTGCGCGAATTCCTACCTCCCGCTGGACGCCATCCCTGAATATATGGCCGCTGCTTCGCTAAAATTCTGCCTCCACTATGGGCTGGCTGTCAGCAGCTACAGCAGAGTGGCCACGACTGGCGGCTGAGTGGCCTCGCGAGTTAGTCTCGTGGCTAGCAACATCACTCGTTCCTGATAGACCCCGAGAGTCGGCGCCGGGGCTCGTAGATGACGAGTACGCCGTTGCAGTACCCGTGGTGTCTGTAGGGATTGACGATATCACCAGTTTCTCGACGTGAACGCGATCCGGCGCCTGCTCCTCGCTGCTCGAGCTTGAGCTTCCGCTGGACTTCTTAAGAGGCGGCCGCTCACGGGAGATGGTTACCTCCACGCGCTCAAATTGCTCGTTCATCGATGCCTCAAGTTTCTTCAGGCCTTCGTGGAACTGCTTTGGCGAGATGGGCATCAGGTTCAAGTGTCCATTCTCCACGAACGATGAGAGAGGCGTACCCTCACACTCTGAAGGCATAGAGCTTTCATTCTCCAGGGGCGGGTCAGACTGATCCGAGTCCTCTTCATTGAGCAGAGGGGGCGGAGGAGGAGGGCGCAGCTCGGATACCAGATTAGTCACCTCCACAAGGGCGTCTGGGTCTTCACAGAAGTAGGTGAAGTCCTTGAATGTGGGATCCTGGACCGGAGGAGCTGCCTTTTCGCGGTTACCACGACTCGACACCAGCGACAAAAAGCCCTTTGACTTTGCCGATGACTTGTCTGTAGGGGAATGCACTTCATTGTGCACGTCAAGGTCCGTAAACTCGGTATCAACGTATTCCACGTCCAGAGCCGACGCAAGTTTTGGCTTCCACGGCGGAGTGATTTGCTTCTTCAGTAGCAGGTCCCAATCGATACCACGGAAAAATGGATGCTGAAGAATATCGCTGATGTTGGTGCCAAGACGCTTCGTAGGGTCCTTCTGGAGAAAGCCTCGGAGAATAGACTTGAGCTCGTCTGTGAGCACCGGTTTGGAGGGGAAGACCAGAGGATCATTCTGGATCTTGTGGTACATCTTTTCAATGTTGTTGTCGTAAAAAGGAGACTTGCCCACGCTCATCTCGTACAGCAGGATGCCGAGACTCCACCAGTCTGCCGCTTTGCCGTATGATCGCTTGGCCTTGGGTAGCAGTAGTTCCGGAGCCGTGTACTGGGGAGACCCGGCCATGGTCTTCGCGCCCTTGTATTCTGACACGTGCAGCTTAGCAAGACCGAAGTCGACGAGAGCAACGTGCCCATCTGCGTCAATCATAACGTTTTCAGGCTTGATGTCCCGGTAGAGAATGTCGTGTTGGTGCAAATGGTGGATACCCAGCACCAGCTCAGCCGTGTAGAAATGAGCGCGGTCCGACGGTATCCTGCAACTCGATCCTTTGCTCATGTGGTGGAAGAGATCTCCGCCACCGTAGTAATTCATGCCTAGGAAAAGCTTCGTCCGGCTCTGAAAAGCAATGCGCAAACCTGCAATAAAGGGGTGGTGGATGTTCTGGGCCACGCGCATTTCCGTGAATGAACTCTCCACATCGTACTTTGTCATCTTCCCCTTCTCCAAGATCTTCAGCGCGTAAATCTGTCCGTCACTCTTCTTCACTGCGTTCACCACAGTACCGAAACCGCCCTTGCCAATCACGTTGTACACAGTGAAATCCTTCATGGAAATACTCAGCGACCGGTTCGATCGGATCGACGCGTCCGCCATCTCAGAGTACGGGTTCTTGACGCCAAACGACTTCCAGTTGCCCGTCGTGCTCTTGAGATCCACGTCCACGCGGAAGCGCAGAATGCGCCCGTACGGGCCAAAGCGGATACGGTGCGACCACGCCTGTGTAATCACCGCGCCCGAGTGTTTGCTCTTGATCGTCTCTGTGCCTTTCACCGTCATGCTCTTTCCGTTCGCGTCTAGCTCACAGTCCTGCACCTTCGTCTCGATGAGATCTACGTTGCTCTGGAACGTGCCCAGGAAGTGCAGCAGACCCTCTCGGCCGAAATAGTCACCGCTGAAGGGCGTGCTTTTCGGGTATGACGACGAGAACACGAGATCTTTGTTAAAGTACGACAGCAACTCGGTCACCACGCTGGCTTCTCCGCCGAGCATGCGTCGGAACGCGTCGTACGCCTTGTCTGTGTGCATATCTGGCAGTGCGCCATGGCGGTACGTGTTGTACACGGGTTTGTTGTTCTGCCTCATGCTGATGCAGTCCACCCCTGCCTAATAACAAACAAACAAACAAACAAACAAACAAACACACACACATACGGAAATCCACTCAGGAAAAACCCTACAACAAAAGAATCATTTTAAACAACGATCCCACCTCCAGGAAGTAGACCCAGGCCAGTTGATCAAAGTGTGTGGGCACGGAGCAGTGGAAGACCTTGCCCTCCGTCGTCTCGAAGGAAAAGTCAAAGCCGTGGCCGTTCTTGGCCACTTTGTCCATCTTGACGGACGCCACGTTCACACGGCCCTTCAAGTGGCTGCGGTTGCGCGCGTCCACCTTGTTCTCATAGTCTACGAACCAACGCAAACAAGAAAATGTCAGTACCCTCTCTTTTTACTCCGCACTAGCAGAGTAGAGTACCACCCTCCAACTTACACGAAACGAGGTTCCCCTCAAGCGTGAAGAAGCGCATCTTCCAGTTGCGCACGAGGTGGCCTCTCTTGGTCACGTAGCCCTCCCACTCGACGATGGGCAGGTCCAGGCTCTCCACCGCGTGGTCGCCGCTTAGCGAGCTCGGGGGCGTCGAGCGGCTGTTGTTTCTGCTGCGGCGCATGCTGGAGAAGAGGCCGCTCTCCAGCAATTTGGACTTGGCGTTGGCGTTGGCGCTGGCGCTGCGGCTGCTGTGACTGTGACTTTGGCTCTGATTGGGCGGTTGCTGCGCCATCGAGGACAGCGCCGTGGTGCTGGCGGACGTGGGGAAGGTCTGTGGCTTGTGGCGGGCGTCCAACGCGCTGCTGCTGCCCACGCGGCGGCGGCTGGCGTCGTCCTTGAGGTTCGTGATGTCGGGGCCCGCGGCACGGCTCAGCTCGGCGCCCATGGCGGCGTAAGGGGCTCTCTGGGAAGAGGACGGTCGTGGGCTCGCGGAAGGGCGACCACGCGAGTGCGGAACTGGCAGTGGCCTGGAATCAGCACTGGAAAGGGCGAGTTGATTGGACTGCGAGAATGGATTGTGGTGTGGTTCACACGCACTTGGTATTTATATGACGGAGACGCTGTGAGAATGCATACGATTCTGGAGACGGATTGGGTGCTGCTGCTGCAGTTTTGGGGGTATGCGGTAGTGGTGAGTGAGAGCGGGATTTTCAGGACATGGCCCGGGCATACTCAAGTCAAGAGGAATGGTGCTGCTGGCTGGGAGCGGACGCCCTGCGGAGACAAACGACGCCACGCACTGATATTGATACTCGCGGAGCACCTGCCAGGTGGCTGTTGCTGCCGAGACACTCACGGCGCCCGAGACGCAGCCGCAGTTCTCCATACAAATTTGCAATGCCGCGATGCGCGCAAAGCCGTGCTCGCTGCAAACATTTCAGCCAGTCACACGGGGCCGCGTGATGGAATAAGCAAGCGTCGGACTGAGCCTTGAAAAGTTGGAAGTTGCTTTTTTGGCCGGCACGACACACTTGGCTGCACTGTACTTGCCGTCAACGCTGCCTCCAGTGGAAGGTGCGCCCGGTCGAGACGTTGAGCTTGGCATGATCAAGGCAATTGCCGCCTGTCGCCTCCTGGCGCTTCTGGGCCAGCAGGTGCTTGGGCTTGTGAGTTGTCGCAACAAATGATCTCAATGCGGCGATCCGCACTTCTCCGAGTTGTCTTGGTGAACGAGATGCTTAATGTGGTGCAGTGCCTACTGGTAATACATGTACCTATTATAGCAGGCTACTGGTAAGACCGGCCAGATGCGGGGTTTGTGCATTGGTTTTCAAAGACCTCGGGTGGTGTATTCTTGGCGCAGTCTATTATGGAGACCCGCAGCTTGGCATATTATCACTAGATTCGGTCGCACTTGCAAACGTGACTTCAAAGCCCAACCACCAGCAGAACAAGGTAAAAGTCTCGGGCGATATAGCGGGCTTCGAGATGAGCTCTCTCCAGCAGAAAAGTGTCAGTTGAAGGCGTGCGCCTCAGCTGATACTGGAACTCTCGCCTCTTCTGTACAGCGCGGCATGGCTATTCATCGTTGTGTTCCACGCAGTTTGCGGCGTTTACCTCATCTGCGCCGCGATGACTTATTGGTACCTCACGAATGGGATCATGCCGTTCTACGTCTCAATGTGGTCATTGACGGGCACCCAGAATTACCGTTTTTACGGAGTCGTGTTTGGCATCGTTGGTGGTATACACGAACTTCAGATTCTGCGTATCCTCGAAATGAGCATCCGGTCTCGACGACTGACGCTCCGGTCAGATACAAACGTGGTCAGAGTCTTGGCGTCGAAAGCAATAATGTCCAGTCGCCAAGACAAATCTGCTGAAGATGTAGCCAAAAAATCATCATCAGGACGGTCGTGTATGCGGCTCGCAGCTCCCTTTGCTGTTATCTGGAAAAAAGTTTTCTCTCGTCAAGGGTTATTTGGGGTCGAAAGCGAGCATTTCTCGACTGTTTTCGCATTTCGTGAAGTGTTAGAAGCTAGCTCACAGACATACCAAGCCTACCGAGCTAGCAATTTGCTACCTCATCCCGGTCTCAATTCAATCATTGTTGGGTTGCTGATCACGAACTGCTGGACGACCGCTGCGATCGAGTTTTTTCTTCGAAAGTCACCAGCTCTGGAGAGAGTAGTCACCTTAACATACGACGCTTCAATCAGCTTCGGCATGATGATCGCTGTGCCGTTGAGTATCTTCCTTCCTTATGTTGCAGCATTTAACTTCGAGTATAGCAGCTTCAAGAATCCAGACATTCTGTACGCCCCCGTTACTATTTCTGCAATGGTTTTGGAGAATCGGTTGATCTTTGCGTCGAGCTTGTTTGATTTTGGAACCAAACTCATCCCACAACTCAGTATTATCCTGTCTTTGGTCACCGTGAGCGAGCTTCTCGGACGCGGTGATGCGAAGGTGGTTGCAGGGGTGGTGCAGACGGTAGTTGTGCGACCGAAAGACGGCAATGCGGCTGAAGTTAAAACTCTTAGCGGTGATCAAAAGTCACCAGCAGAGTCTGCTTTACAGAAGTGGAAACACGTCATTGTAGTCGTGCTATTCGTGCTGTGGGGGTCCATCATCATTTTGTTTCACGGATTGGCAGCGCAGCGGGCAGCGAACTATGAAATAGTCGGGTGTCGGTCAGTTACTCGGCCCTGGTTCTCAAATGGCAAAGAACCGTGCGCAAGTCTTGTGTATGATTGCCATGCTCTAAACACCACCACACCAGACCAGACGTCGTTTGATAAGCTGGACCATGATGCTCTTGCTACGCTGGCAATTGTCCATTGCCCAGAGCTAGCGATACCTCCTGACTTCCAGCGTCTCGAGAGTTTAGAAGTTTAGTGATGTTTCATCTGTACAATTTGACCATCGTGAGCTGGGACGCTTCCAGTTCTGTGTCCGCAACAACACACACGCGGCTGCTGTCTGTATTTGTGGGCAAGACGAAGATGACTGAATTTCCGCAAGGGCTGCTCCAACCCCTTCCTGCGTCTCTGATGAGTGTACAGTTTTCCGAAACCAACCTCGCGAAATTACCCGATGATCTCTACGTTCGGTGGCACGCGTTAGCGATGATTTCCTTTGAAAACGGGATCTTGACTGAGGTTCCATACCAAATGTTCTTCTCACCCGTGTACACGTTATCGCTCATGGGGAATCAGATCGAGACGCTTCCAACACTAGCGATGATGCCACCGGGTATGATCATACCCGAGCTTCGAC
The DNA here is from genome assembly GCA_000500205.2 of Phytophthora lateralis. Lineage (NCBI taxonomy): Eukaryota > Oomycota > Peronosporomycetes > Peronosporales > Peronosporaceae > Phytophthora > Phytophthora lateralis. The sequence goes on along the minus strand of KV724632.1, from coordinate 23,278 downwards.
TGAAAAATAATCCGCTCCGGGAACTTCCAGCAGTACTGATGAACCCTACGCCATTCATTATGTCCTTGAATGTGCAAAACACGTCGCTGACTACGATGCTAGCATGGGTGAAAACGAATACGAAGGTCGTCTGGGCAAAAAATACCCCGTTCCCATGGCGGATCTGACGCTAGCGTACCAGGTAATGTGCTTCGATCGCCCATTAGGGCAAGAAGGATACTTTCCCATGTATCTCTTCGATGCGCTCTACCTGTACGTCGAAGACGTGGGCCGATAGCTGTTAATTCGAGCTGTTGCAGACCTGTTGGTGTTAATGCTAAACAGAATCAGGTACTGAGTGAGCACGACTAAGGTACATTGATTGATGCTAGTGCACTAACATTTGGCTTGCTATTGTGACATAGTGTCCAAGCCAAGACGATACAAATTTTGGCAAGCGAATGGCTCACGAGGATGAGCCCCACGAACCTACTGCTAGAACCAGCTCGAGAGTGAGCACTTTTCCACCATATTTGTATTTCGTGAGGTCGAGCCCTCAGACGCACCTTATAGGATAGCAACTTGCTTCACGTGGCAGAACTAATACGATCATTGCTGCATTGCTCGTCAAAAACAAACTGCTGGACAACCGCAGTTGGGCGATTTGCTTAGAAGTTGAGTATGGTGCGCTTGACGATTACATGCAGTTATCAACTTTGGATTACAGTGCCGCAGAGCATCTTCCTATTGTACAGTTGCCAGCCTATCAAGTGCAACGTGATAGATTGGTACGTTTGTTATCGTTTAAAAATGACGAGAACATAACGTTTTTCATTCGGTAAATTTCAGGCTGAAGAGTTTAAGATCAATAGAAGACCAAGGTTGAAGTTGAAGATGAAAGTCGTGGTGCACTAATTAGGATGCTGTAAATGCTGACCTGTGCGCCTACGGCGTGGTGAGGCCACCTTTTTATGGCTTACCGAGGGAGATCTCTGGAAAGACAAGTTTGCCGACAAGCTGCCAAGTTCTTTCACCGTGCCCAGTATGCAGAACATTCTGCTCCATCATTTCAACTTCAAGAAAACATCTTCAGCTTTCTGTCGGTATTTGTTGCGCTATCGACAGCTTGTCTGTCTATATAGCTTGTGGAGAACGGAGCTCCAAGTACAACCTTCAAAGCTAACCATTATCTTCACCGGGGAGACGATGTCCGCCAAGATGCATGGTGTCAAACCTGTTAACGGAGCAGCGAAAAAGACCAGTTTTAGACCGATAAAAATATATCCAACGTTTTCTTTTCGGTTTGATTCGCGAAAATCGATAAAAGACCAATCGATAGTCACACGGCGACTCGGTCTTGTGATAGTTGCAACCGTATACCAAACTGGAGCACGGTTCCTTACCATTTGAGAACCAGGGTCGAGTAATAGATCGGGAGCCGACAAGTTCTGCATATTTAGTGAAGCCATGACGTACAAGAAGAATCGGTACAACGCCATGCTTCTAATTTTGAATTGCGTACAAACTTGCTCGTTGAGTCCTTATACGAGACTAAGTACTTCGAAGTAGCTAGCTATATGTTTTGTGGTTCACAAACTTATCGAGCTTCCGGCATTCAACTCCAAGAACTTTGCCGTCGAACTTGAAGTAACGAGCGATCAGATTTTGCTAGCAGTGCGCCATTCCGAGATTGTCGGACGAAGCAGGGGAAATTCAAGGAGTGGTCCAGTGCGAATCCCTGCGCCTTCATAGGTTTTGACTGTTTCGGTGATTGTTAGAGTGTCAAGCGACACACCCCACATGACTCAGATCCGCCAAGGAGCGAGACGAAAGTGGAGGATTCCAAGAGATCATCAAGAACTGTAGCTGAACTCGTCAACCTCACTTCCAAATTCTGTTCCTCTCCAGCAAGCAGTGACACAGCAAGAAGACTACAACAGAAGAATGACGAGGCTGACAATCCTCGTGTTGGCCATTTTCGCTGCGTTTACTGCGTTGGCCGATGCAAATGACACTTCCACCGATCAACGCGTCCAGATTCGCGTCGAGGACATCATGTCGTCCATGGTGCGTAGTTCGGAGACTAGAATACACCCCCTGAAGGCTGACGTTTTCACGGAAATGCACAGGACTTGGACGCTATGCTTGGGCAGATGACGCAGTTGGACGTGAGCACGATCGTGCACCCGAATCGCACGCTAAACCGAGAAGTTGTGCACGAGCACGCGAGACTCAATGTCGGCTCGTATCTGAATACCCCCGGAGCCGAGCTGAACGACTCGAATGCGAACTCCACTCACAACTTCTCTCCGAGAGAGTGGCGCGAGTTGATCACGGAAATCCAAGACATTTTCGCTAGCCACGGTAGTCATCCCATTATCTACGGACTTGACTCGGTCCATGGGGCTAACTACGTCCGTGGGGCGGTGCTCTTCGGTCAACAGCTCAATGGCGCTGCAACATTCAATCCAGGTCTGGTCTATAATATGGGTCGAATCACCGCCCGGGACACGGCTGCAGCCGGAATCCCATGGTTGTTTGCACCGATCCTCGAGATCTCACAGAATCCTCTTTGGGCGAGAACATTTGAGACTTTCGGTGAAGATCCTCACTTGGTCTCCGTCATGGCGGATGCCATCGTACGCGGCATCCAAAGCAACGGCTCTACGGCGGCGTGTATGAAGCATATCATCGGCTACTCGAAAACGGCAACCGGTCAGGATCGCGTTGGAGTCACGGTGTCCGACTTCGAGCTGCTCAACCATTTCGCGCCCCCTTTCATGGCTGCCATCGCCGCAGGTGCCATGACTGCGATGGAGAGCTACATTTCCATCAACGGCGTTCCGGTCGTTGCCAACACGAAAATCCTGCGGGATCTAGTGCGCCACGATATGGGCTTCCAAGGCCTCATCGTCACCGACTATGCAGAGATCCACAATCTCCACGTGTGGCACCGAGTCGCCAAATCGGACCAGGACGCTGTTCGAATGGCGTTGACGAACGCGCCGCTAGACATGAGCATGGTGCCTTACAACACTTCCTTCATCGACATGGCTCGCCAGACCGTTCAAGAAAACCCTGCGCTGCTGGATCGAGTGAAGGACTCTGTCAGCCGCATTCTCACGACTAAGATGAAGCTTGGTCTGTACGAGAACCCACTTCCAGGAACAGACAGCGATATTGCTCTCGTCGGTCAAAACGAGAGTCGTCAAGCAGCGCTGGAACTCGCTCGCGAGTCCATCGTTCTGCTTAAAAACGAGGATGGTCTCCTTCCGCTGAGTGCAGACAGTGATGTGTTCCTGACGGGGCATTCAGCAGACAACGTGGGCTTGCTGTGTGGAGGATGGTCTCTTCGCTGGCAAGGTGCGTCGGGAAATAACCTCTTTCCGAACGGAATCTCGCTTCGCCAGGGCATTGCAAACGTGCTCAGTACGAGCTCTGGTTCACTGGTCTGCGCCAACGGACTTCACCCCAACGGTTCCTACTCGTCGGCTGATCTAGAGGTGATCAAGCGCAGAGCGGAACGGTCGAGCTACACGATTGTTGCCATCGGAGAGGCGGAGTACGCAGAGAAGCCTGGTGATCTCGACGACTTGAATTTACCATGGGGTCAAGTCGAGTACGTTCATGAAATTGCTTCAACTGGAACGAAGGTGATCCTGGTGTTGGTGCAAGGTCGTCCTCGCCTCTTGCAGGGTCTCGCAGATGTCGCGCATGCTGTCGTGTACGCGATGCTCCCAGGTGAGCTTGGCGGCCAGGCGCTGGCTGAAATCATCTTTGGCCATGTCAACCCGAGTGGCCGACTTCCCCTCACTTACCCGAAGACGCCAGCAACTATCGGGATTCCGTACAACCATCCTGTCGACACGCGCTGCCGGGACGAACGACCATGCGCGATGGAGTGGCATTTCGGGCACGGATTGAGCTTCACTTCGTTCGAGTACGGCAACGTATCGCTGAGCAAGACCACCATCCCAAACGGTAACGATGCCTCACTGGGGGTGACCGTGGAAGTCACAAACGCTGGATCAGTCGCTGGTAAGGAAACAGTGATGCTGTTCCTCATACAGCCGTTCCGCGTCATCTCGGTCCCGGAAGTCAAACAACTAAAGAAGTTCACCAAGATCCATCTGCAGCCCGGAGAGACTCAAGTGGTTTCGTTCACGCTCACGCCTGAGGACTGGGGGGTGTTCGACCCGCAGGTCGGCTCTGGTTTCCACCGTATCGTCGAAGAAGGCGACTACGTCGTGGCTTTGAAGCCCGAAACGGAGTGCGACGTCTACAACGAGAGTGGACCGGTTTCAAGTGCTCTATGTGCGCCGTTCACCATTCTTGAGGGCTAGCTAGAATTCAACAAGTCGGTCAGTTTCTTAGCAACGCAGTTCTAAGTAAATCCATACAGCCGATTCTTTCCATCAATTGCTTCAGCATGAATTGATCAATGCTAGCACTCCCTTCATCAAACTCGTCAATTCTCCTCTGCCTTCTCTTGTTTTGGGGACGTCTTGGGCTCTGGAGTTGGCGGCGCAAGCTCTAAGAACTCCAGGAGCACTGGCTGGGCGCGCGTGTTGGCACACCGTTTGCAAACTTCATTCAGATAGCCATGGAGCCCGATGGCTTTCTGTTTCAGATAATTCGGTTCAAACTTGTTCCACATTCTTGTACCGGGCAGTGCCGGGATCTGCTCGTGTTGGAACATCTTGCGCAGCTGATGATGCAGCTTCGCAAATTCAGAGTATCGTCGTTGAACAATGCTTGTGCCTGCTGCTGAGGATGCCACTTGGATTACAAAAGCAACATACTCCTGGTCGTTCTCATCTAACTTGATCTGGTGCCCTTCAATCTTCGTTTGAAGCCATTCGCCTGTTTTGCTGGCCTTGGCGGGGCCACCGAAGCTTCCTCGAGTGCTGTCAGTCATGATCAACACCGATGAAGGGCTGTTCTCTAATAAATCTTCATGGCGGAAGATCTCGACAGTAGGGATTCGCTCGAATACTTCTACCCAGCGGTTGAACGACTCCTGGTTCTGCACCCGCATTTCGACCGCAGCTCCCCGGCGAGCTACCACACGGATGAGATACTCACGTTCGTAACAGAACGCCTTCGTTTTATGAAGCGGGAATTGACCAACAAAATCAAGTTTAGGTGAGTTCTCGTAGCAAGACAAGTGGTCCTCTTGGAGAACGAGCCACCGGTCGTTCCACGAGTCATACCATCCGCTGGCAGTTTTCTCTTTGAGAAAGCCGGCCTTGATGGCGTTGAAATAGTCGATACTCTTTCCGGTTGGGAGATCGACGAGGTTCGCAGTATCCCTGGGTACTTGATCTGCAGGTGGTTCCTCCGCAAAAGTACTACCAGCCTGGACAATCGTCTGATTGATAGCATCCATCCACGCATTTCGAATCGGCGTCGATGGAGCCTTGAACAGGTGCACACCAGGCTGAATAGCATTGTTCGATGTTGGCGGTCCTCCGGATTCTGGAGCAGCAGCGGCTTCACTCGGCACAATTTTCAGCATGAATGAGTCTTCGCCATACGTCGCTTTTGTCGTCGCGGTCAGCTTTAGTCTCCACTTGCGACGGCAGGCAACCTCGCTGAGGCGTGACAGGAAGTAAAGACGATCCTTGTCAATTAAGACAATCTGCTCACGCGAAAGACCTGTGCATCGATCACGGACGAGTGCAGTCGCAGACAGTAGCACCTTCGTATGCGGTGTGAGCTCCACAATGCTTCTCATGAGTTTTGGCAGAGGGACACGCGCACTCATGTACCGATGCAGGATATCAACCACCGGTTGGCACAGCTGCATCAAGGTAAATAAGACAACATCATCGCTCATCCAGTACGACGAGTGGGAGGCAGCAGCAAACGCCACTTCCATCATGCCTTGCTCACGTTTGCGACGTCTCAAAACGTAGTCATGGCGATACTGAAACCCGTGCACCGGGCCTGTTAAACCTTCCCAAGTCTCCTGCAACTGGCCGAAGGCGTGGTCCTTGACAGCACTGAACTACACGTACCAACAGACACCGACAAACGGACGATTAGCAAGTTACGTAGCATTCCATTGGCAAAAACCACAGCTACGTTTGATACCTGCATCAACTGCACTGGTTCCTTGTCGTGCATTTCCTGCTTGATCAGTGGCTCAATGCGGTACGCAATTGGGTCAATTGGGTGGTAAACATTGAAATACCGCCGGCATTTCGGAATTTTGATTCCGGGAGTGAACTCCCCATCCTCGATGTTGAGATCACCTCTTGATAGAATCATCACTCCAACCGGAGACCTGTCGCAACAGCCAAATCCGTGAGCCCTCACGATTGTAAATCCTTGTAGTAATGCGCTTGGTAGATAACTCACCCAACTCCAAAAAAGTTGTCAACTTCAAAATCAAGACCAGGGAAACGGACGCCATTGCTGGCTATCTCTCCCGGTTTGTGCGTGAGAATATCGTAGGAGATCATAGAACCAAGGGAGTGTGCGAAGATGGACACCTTTCCGTCCCAACCTATTCACAGCAGATACGTGTAAGTAGATCATCATGAACAACACATGCTATAGACACAAACGCACCTGGATGCTCGTCCATGAAGACGCGATACTTTTCATTGAGTTGGTGAGTGACGGAATCCACGATCAGCTGACCGTAGCGTGGCGACAAATAATACAGCACGTCCATAAAGGTCTCCTTGTTGAACTCACGAATCCTAGATTCTCACAACAGAAGCGTGTTACTCACGAGAAAAAAAATCATACGCGAAATTACAGGAGCTGGAAACGTACGCTGAAGATCCTTCAGGGGAAATAAGGTCGAAAATGTTGTCCAATCCCGTCGGTTCGTGAAGATCTTCGTGCCACTCGATGGATTGCATTTCAAGTGCGAGAGGGATGTCTTGGAAAGTTGTTTCCAGCATTGTACGGAAGATGTCTCGGAAGGCGTGGTTTCCGCCTTCCACACCCGTCTCTCCATTCCACGATTTGAACTCTCCGTCGCGGAAGTCAATGTGCTGTCCGATGCCGTGAATAACAAAGACAAGGTGGTTGAAAGTACGGAGTCGAAGCTGAAAACAAGAAATAAGGAGCATTAGCAGCAGTATAAGCATTATCAACCTCCCCGCTGCGAAACAGTACCGTAGAAGGGAACTCTTCGTCTTCCTCGTCGCTGCCAGCTTCATCAACACCTACAGTCACACCAATCACCCAGTTAGCCAACCCCCTCCCCACTAAACCACCAGCATCGTCCACGTACTCGACGACGTGGATGATCTCGACCTCACCGCCTTGCTGTAGCTCTTGTTCCGGAACGAAGCGATGCTGGGCCTGTCCAGTTCATTCTTCATATGCTCATAATGCACCTTGAGCAGAGGCACTCTCAGTGCCGCTTGCGGAAGCAGCCGCGCAAAGTCCACGACGATCGAGTCCAGCACGGGTGCCGGGATCTCCTGCGACAAGTAGCCGTAGAAGGCCTCGGCGGACTCGTTGGCCATGCCAAACGCCAGCGCGTGGGCCTTGAACCTGTCAAACTCGATCTCGTCTTGCAGTGCGTGCTGCACCCTGCCTGTCACGTCGTTATTCAGAGCGACGGCGGCTTTGCGGCCTTTCACGGGGACCACGTCCTGGAATCCGGCGTCCACGTCGTCGTCCACGTCCTCCGAGCTGTAGTCCGACACGGGGATAGAAGAGCTGCTCTGCGTTCGCTCGAGCGCGAACGTCTCGGGGTCAGCGGCCACGAGCGTCGCACTCTCAAGGACCTTTTGCTTGAAGAGAGAAGACGTGGCATCCAGGAGGACGCTGCAGTCCTGCAGCGCGCACAGATTCTGCCACACAGTGGGGCCCGGGACCGCCGTCAGGTGGACGCCGTTCCACTCGAACGGCTCTGCGTCCTCCCCGTCCGTCTCGAGATTGTCCTCCTCTTCTAACAGCCGCTGCATGCGCTTGATCAGCTCGTTAATCTGCCGCTTGTACTGCTGCAGAAAATCCCGCGGGAAGAAGGCGCGCTCCGGGAGCGACTCGGGTGACGACATGTCCACGACGACGGGATCCATGGAGGATACGAGAATGGGGATTACACCCAGACAGACAAGTGACGATGGTGATGACGGTCTGCGAAGAAGAGATGATAATGGCAGAATATCTGGATACAATATCTAGATATTGTGTGGGGGAATATTAATAATAGAAACAAGTAGTGAGGATAGAGGATAGTATCCAGATAACGGTATGTGGATATTTGCTATGTACTTGCCGTGGAAGCGGGCTCTACTTCTTGCTGTTTATCCAGACCATGTAGTCGTCGATGAGCACGGGCCAGGCCTCGTTCTCGTCGTACTTGTCGTACGACTCGCGCACTTTGGCGAAAAAGTCCAATAGCAGGTCCCACGTGTCGCGCGTCACGCCCTTCACAGGATTTTTCTCGCCCAGGAAGGCCAGCCAACTCGCCGTGAGCGTCTCAAACCGCGTGGGCAGCAGTAGCTCCCACATGGCTACAGCAATGTCGATGCCGAGGCTCTTCTGGCCGGGCTCCTTGGAGAAACCGAAGCAAAAGCAGTAGAACTTTTTGAACTCGACTTCACTCGCGATAGCTTCGCGCAACTGCGGGATCTTGGCCGTGAGCTTCGCCGCAGAGTCACAGTCCATCTCCTGCATCCCCTTCTTCCACTCCTTGCGAGTGAACGTGCACATGTAGGCTGCCTCCATCTTCCACGCAATCACGAGCACTACAAGGTCTTGCGGGTCCACGCCGATGTCCTCGCAAAACTTGAGGATCCCTTCCTCGTTGATGGCGTCCTCATCATCATCAAGGTCTGATCAAAACCCAGCAAACATTAGACATACATCTCCACAATTGCAGTACCAAGCACTGTACAACGCACCTAGGTAGCTATCGAACCACGCGTTCACCGCGTCCATGGATATGGTAGACTTTTTGCTATTAACCAACACAGACAATGAACAGGCCCCGTTAGTATTAAAACATATCGTTCAGTTGCAGCGGCTACTGTACTCACATGGGCGTGAGGCTCTCGCCCCCGTTGGCGTAGAACTCGTCCACGGCGCGCATCAAGTCCCAGCTGAACTTTTCAAGGTACGACTTGGCCATCGAGTCACTAGGAACACAGGGAAAACGTTGGAACTCGTTAGTGCAATGCACCTCACGTTACAGATACAGACAGATGCAGTACGCACTTGGCGTTCGTCGTGCTTTTGAAAGCCAGCAGCTTCTTCTTCTTGTCGTTGAGGAATTTGCTCGACTGCGGAAGGACACAACAGCGAAAGGGGATATGGAGGTCATTGTCCGCATATAGCAGCATCAATGGCAAGGGGGCGGCTATTCTCGAGCAACGCGCGGAGCTTCTCACCATTTTTACGTGGCGCTTCCTTCTGCCGTTTTCAACCTGAAATTCGACCAATGGAACCCATGTGGACCACATGTATGCATGTGGTGCACATGGTCTATTGGTCAAAGCCAACAGTGAATGAAGTCTAAACAAACAACTGCACTCCATACTTGTCTGAAAATGATGTCTTTGCATTACTGACTTAAAAAGGAGGGTAAAACCAACTGAAAGAAAAACTGCGTGGAGAGAAGCTCCAGGGTAAAGAGTAGCTAAAATCAAATCAAATCAACCAGCCTTCAGGCCAGGCTCAAGAAGAAAATCAGATCCACCGCGTCGTGCAGATGAACCGTCCTCCGTTGCGCACCCGCGAGGTGGCCACGTTGCTGCGGCCAGTGTACCGCGGACCCCGTTTCCAGTTGCGGCGCGTCCGCTTTTCGTGGTAGCGGTGCAGCGCGCGCTTCTTCTCCGGGGCCTTGGAGCTTTTGCAGATCCAGCACGTCTTGGGGTCATGGTGGTACGCGGCGACCTTCGCCTTCGTGTGCTTCGGAGACATGGACTGCACCGACTGTCGGGCACCAAAGGCGCCAAAAGCCTTCACAGCAGCACCGTTGTTCGAAAACGACAGGTCCATGCGAGGCACCTGAGCACGCGGAATACGCGAGTCCAGGTTCTTAAACACTGGTGTGCGGATACAGCTGCGAGGGTCCAGCGGGACCATGGTCGCCCACACGGGGGCCGACGGGATGATCTTGAGCGGGGCATCCGCCTCCTCCATGTCCTCATCCTCGTCGTTCTCCGACTCCGCCGTCTCCTCCTGCTGCTCCTCCACCAGCGCATCGAACGCGGCCGAAAGCTCATTCACGTTCACCACGTCGTCCTCCAGACTATCAATCCAAGCGTCCTCGCTGGAAGCAACCTCCTCCAGGTCGTCGCAGGGGAGCGAAATGTTAGCTCCGTCCACGAGACCCTCGAAGATCGCCGACAGGTCGTCCACATCGTGGGCCAACTTGCCGTCATCCGCCTTCTCCACGAGTTCCAGCGTCTGAACGGCGCCAGCGCTCAGCAGGCTCGGCTTGTCCAGCGCCAACGGCCAGTCACTCCAGTTCTTCACGGGGTCAGCCATGCGCAGCCACGCCGTCGCTTCTTCCGAATCGCGCAACATGCTGCCTATTGTTGTTCTTCTTCTTGTCTTCTTCTTCTTGTCACTTTCGAGCTGCTTTGTCTCGACTTGATCTCTCACTTGCTCTTTGTTGCTTCTTCTTCTCTTGTCTTCAATTCTTCATTCCGGGGAACCATCCTCCTAACTCCGTGCTACGTCGCCATCATTTCTAACGTTCCGTTTGTTCTTCAAACGCTGTTGCCATCTTCTCTTAGTCCATATTCATGTTGAGTACGGACGGAGGAGCTGAAACCGATCTTCAAGACATCATCTTGACCACCACGCAGAAAAACCCACCAACTTAGAAAGACATAGTCTCCCTTGTTCGTTTGCTCTTCTTAAGCTGCTTCCTTGGTAAAGGGCGGGGGGGAGGGGGCCAACAGCGGCTTTTTGGGTAATGGCCGCCACGACGTCGAAGCCGGACATGCCGGCGCAAAGACGATACTCGCGCGATCCAAACGAGTTTTAAGGGATTATGTTCTCACGAAGGTGCTCGAAGCAAAGAGGTACCAACGCTGGTATCGGTTCAGTCACTAAATATAAAGTCTGCGCAAGAATGACCTACACTCAGCTGCCACTTCAATACACCGCTCGAATTCTCTTTCCCGACCTATCGTTCATTGCGGAGGCTTGTAGCAGGTTTAAACTGGGTATTATGTGTAGCGAACATCTAAAGGTATTTTCATGCACCAGTCATTTACATCCCTATCCCTCGCTCGACTGCTTCGGAATGTCTAAAAACCGTTCTACCCACCCAAATATCGAGATGAAATACCATGGGTGTAAGGTCTATTAAATGCCTCTCTTCTTCGATAAACCCGCTCCTGTCACCGTATTTAATTTGTTCAATCAGAAATTCGATAAAACCCATCGCCCTTACTGAATAATCGCTCATCATCACGATGAGATTGGACGAGCACGTCACTATATCAATTCACAAGAGTGCCTCCCCTGTTGCCGCACTTAGTCGCCCACTCCCGGTACCATAATATCCGCCTCTTCCGCAATCAAAAAAGCGCGGGAGGCAAACTTTTAATTTGATATCCCATGGAACGGTACCAGCGCATCGAGAAGGGCGGGTCTATCGGCGAGGGCACGTACGGCGTCGTGTACAAGTCGCTGGACCTCAAGACCAAGAAGGTCGTGGCGCTCAAGCGCATCCGCCTGGAGACCGAGGACGACGGCATCCCCAGCACGGCGCTGCGCGAGATTTCAGTGCTGCGCGAACTCGAGCACCCCAACATCGTCAGGCATGCATCAGCGAATCCTATTGCAGTATTTGTAGAAGGGGGAAATGACTCTAAAAACTATTGAAATTGCCAGTCTGCTGGACTGTCTGCAGGAGGACGGCAAGCTCTTCCTCGTGTTCGAGTTCATGGACAAGGACCTCAAGCGCCACATGGAGCACAAGCTCGGCAAGCTCGAGCCTGCTCAAATCAAGGTCTGCTATTGTTGCTTCTATGCATCGTTGGAGGACTGTGGAGAAGTGACGCTGTCTGTGCTGCCTGCAGAGCTTCCTGTATCAACTGCTCAAGGGCCTCGCGTTTTCGCACTCACGCGGCGTCATGCACCGGTGCGCTACTTTTTTTCTATTGCTGTAACTACAGTGAACTAATGATGTGGGTATCGCTTGGTGCAGCGACCTTAAGCCGCAGAACTTGCTGGTGAACGCCACCGGAGAGCTCAAGATCGCCGACTTTGGCCTCGCGCGCGCGTTCAGCCTCCCCATCAAAAAGTACACGCACGAGGTCGTCACGCTCTGGTACCGCGCACCCGAGATCTTGCTCGGGCAGGAAGTGTACTCACCTCCTGTCGACATTTGGTCCGTCGGTGTCATCTTCGCCGAGATGGTCTCCAAGAAGCCGCTCTTCCCGGGTGACTCTGAGATCGACCAGCTCTACCGTATCTTTAGGCGAGTTAGCCGGAGTTTTTTAGCTGGCGTATTGAGGAGTGTACTGACATGTCACTACTATTAGGGCGTTTGGCACACCGAACGAGTCGACTTGGCCAGGTGTCACCAAGCTGCGCGACTACGCCCCCACATTCCCGAAGTGGAGGAAGAAGGAGATGCGAGAGCTTTTCCCGCAGCTAGATGAGGCCGGACTGAACTTGCTGGAGGTGCGCACACTACATGTCCATGCGTGCTTGGTTCAGGCTAACCCTATCTAACATTGTTGCCCTCAGTCCATGCTGCACTACGATCCATCGGCGAGAATCAGCGCAAAAGTAGCCCTCCGCCACCCGTACTTCGATGACGTGGAGTCCAAGTTTTTGTAGTCGAGCTGCTCTGGACCGCCCAAGGCCATTATCCATGCAGTCGTGTTGACAATTTCCGTCTGCTCATCCTGAATAAGCTGCTTACTTTATCGTATATTCCTTAACTCTCGTCCGTTGATGACTGTGTTCCAGTGTTAGTTGCAATGGATGTGGCCTCTTGGTGAGGTATCGACGTTGAGGTCGTTGATGTTCTGCATAACACAGAGACATTGGGTTTGAGTAGAAACACTAAAGCGCAGAACGCTGTATCGTTCGCATGCAGTCAAGTGTGTACCTGTGACTCCGAGTCTTGTGCAAACGGAACTCCGCTCATGTCTACGATTGAAAGCAAACTTGTCTGGTCTGAGTGCAAGTGTGAGTGAACTCTGTCTCAACAAACCCAATGCAAAGTATCAAGGCGTACCTGCGCTTTCAGTAAAGCGATCGATGTCTGTTAGATAGCTCAGCATCGGATCTCGAATGGCAATCTCACGATCGACTTCATTGTCACTGAAGACACCCCTGGTCACTTGTGTGTCGTCTAAGTCAGTGTATGAAGCACTGCCCGCTGCCAGCTCGCTGAGAGACTGACCAGTATATTCGTCAGATAAGCTGGAATGCGTCCTTCGTACTTTTCGATTGTTTTCCAAGGAAAACGAGGACGTTAGTAGTTATGATAGCATCTCCGGTAGGTCTGCCAGGTGACTCACCTTGTCTTGGCAAGTTGCTACCACTAATTTGTGACTGACTCAGGAGCAGCTCAACGTCCCCAATGCTGCTCAAAATCTCGCGCAGAAACTCGTCCTTCTCCAGCGGCTCCGTCAAACCTGCCGATCGCGTTGTAGTTTGCGGTTGAAGTTCGTGATTGTCAGAGTTCATGGGTATGCCACCATCAGGACCCCGAGGTGAACTCTGCGTGTCATGTTGAGGGCCGACAGAGCTTTCATTAACTTCTGACCGCTCCATTTCGACTACGATGAGCTTTGAATCGAACGGACTAACATCCCGTTGTGTATCTGGTCCATCCTTTGTCGAGTCCAACAAACTAGTTTGATGGTAAACTTCAGCAATTTTATCGACGGACGTCGGTGGTGCTTCTTCAGTTGTAAAAGGTGGTTTGAGATTGACATCTTCAATGCTATCACCAGGGAGGTGGCATTGAATATGCTCCTCTTTTTCATATTCTTGTCCTGAATGCCAACCACATTGGCGATCACTTGATTCGGCACTTGATACTGGAGACAAATCGAGACCAAAAGGCTGGTTTGTCGATGCATCGAAGACAAACGGCTCAGTCTGAGGTGAGCCGCCGTCCCACGACGCCGTCAACTCGTCAAAAGTATCATGTGATTTAGCGGGAGACCTCGTTGGGGACCGTTTTGAGGAAAACTGGAGCCGCACTTGGTTCCATACAGATGGAGGATGGTAGTCCCGTGCTTCTCGAGCTCGCCGCTTGTCATCTACCAGCATTTTACGGAAGCGATACAGCTTTTGGGCTTGTTTTTCCTTCTGCTGCTGTCCCAAGAACCCCAATATTGCACCAACGTCCTCATTTCGTTTTTTCAGCACTGAACCTTGACCCTCCATCGCGAATACCAACATGACAAATTTAATGACGATCACAGTATCATTGCTATTTGTTTTGCCAGTGTGATGTCCTCCGTCGAGCTCACTCCAATGAAGCTTGCAAGAACAGCGCACCAAAGTCTCAATGAATTCTGGAAAGTTCAATTCCTCGGTGTCTGGAGACGAACATGCCGATAGCTTCGCAGCATCGTCAAGCTCGCGGCGGTGGAAAAGATGCGGGAACACTCGAACCTGCTTCATGAGAGCGATAAACGCAGTGCTGCTTATTCGATAGTCTTGTGTTTTACCTGTCGTCGAGGAGCTCTGAACAGCTTGACGCAGGAAAAACTGTCCAAGGATGCGCACGTACTTCCTGATCGCAGGTAGTAACTTTTCCAGCGCCAAATCCATGTCAGCGGGCATTCGTTCCCAGGCCCAGTATGGCTTCATCTTCCTTGGACTAGCTCTTGCTCTCTTTTGTAGCAAGAGATGAGGTTGTAGGTGGCGCTGAATTAACCAACTCAATGCACTCAACGGAGTTGGTGATCGTAAGGAGTTTTGCCGGAGACAGATATCTAGGTACTTTCGATATGCGGGGTGGCTCTCGACTAGCACTTCAAGGAACTGTTCAAGCTTCAATTGCTCTTCATGCTTGTCAGCGTCCACAGCATAACGTGACAACTCGATATACTTCTCCTTAAATCCGGCCTCGCACACTTTCTGGAGCTCGTCGATGTAGAAGTCGTTTTGAAGAAGCGCTAAATCACGGGCCATTCGATAGCAGATGCTCATTCTCGTTACTTTCACCTTCGCCAATTCATTACCTGACGTCTTGGCACCTGCATAAGTTAGGACACTATCGGCGTAGAAGCCTACGATTTCTCGAATTAGGGATGTATCGCACACAGGGTCGTCATTCCATTGAGCATCTACATTAGCGGTGCCATTGCCGTGCTCTGAAAGTTTAGACCCATCACTGTCATTTATTTTCAAAATGTCAGCTAGGGACCTTGATTCGGTGCTGCAGCGTAGGTTCACCCTTTTGACTCGCGCTTTGTGCGCCGTGTGTCGAGTTTTAACTACGGAAAGCTTGCCATGTCGATCCGTGTTATTACTCTCGGAGACGGGGACCAAACTCAACGATGGCTCAAACATGACTGGAGCCCAGCCTTCAAAATCGTGTCCACGTGAGTTGGAAGTATCAAAACGTTTTCGGGGATCATCACACGCTAATTCGGAAATTCTTGCATTCGGGTCAAATCCGTTCTGTTGTTTAGTACAGGAAAATTGCTCAACAGGTTGCGCTCTTCGTTCTTCCCGGAAGTTTGAAGCAAAGTCAATCGCGTGCACTCCAGTGGCAACATACTTTTCCTGGCGCGTATTTCCTTTCTGGTCCCTATTTACTGTATCATGGTCGAAGAGAGGTAGCACGTTCCCGAGTATTGAATCATGGATTTCGGGTGCTACCTCCTCTTGGTATAGATGATTCTCAGATTCCAAGTATCTGGCATTTTTGGATTCTGGACACAGTTGGTTACTGTTGGTAGAGTCAAGTAGTAAGTGCCGCTGGAGCAATTCTGGATCATGTGCCATCGTTTCGGGGCAAGAATTATGATGCACAACCGGCAGGCAGTGAGTTGTGTCCTCGATGGTGGGTTTACTATCATGGAGTTCGTTATTGCCACAACGTTGATGACTTTTTCGAGATATTGTATCCCCGCTGGGTGTTCGGTTGTCGAATATTTGCCGGCGAGGCTCTGGGTCAGATTCAAGATGATCAAAAGTAGCATCATCGTCATACTCAGCAGCTAATATCACAGTTCCTCTAGTATTTGGTTCAGTGCGGGAAATCTCCTTGCCACCGTCCTGGTAAATTCGTGCATAGCTCGGATTTTCAGTGGGATCAAGCATTCGTCGCATCTTCCGCATCGCTTCCACTCGAGTGTTCATAACTTCTTTAGGCAGCACTTTCTTTTTTCTCTTGGGTAGCTTCTTCTCCCTCTTCGGGTTCTCGGTGCGCTTCACTTGGGCGATATAGGTTTGTTGCTGAGGGTGATAGTACGAAAGCTTGCCAATTGTTTGTTGCGCCTCCACCAAAACCTTCTCTTGTTTTGAATGGACGGTTGTCTTCCACCATCCAAGAATCGTTTTCAGAAGCAAATGCGTGTGGAAATGATCTCTAGCGAGATTGCTACTCTTGCTGCAGCCGATATACCACCTTCGAATCCATCTTCTTAAGCGAAGAAGAGTTGCTTGCCGCGACCGCACTGCTGCTCTTTCCAGCTCACGATTTAGCTGATTTTTCCATAGAGATTGTCTCTCTTGAAGGTTTCTTCTCCGCTCAACCAAACACTTCCATTTGTCGATCATAAACACTTCAAGCCTATAACGCCGCGACTCCCGTAAGCAGCGTATGCGCGCCCCGAGGTTGTAGTTACTGCTCGACATCGTTCGTGCAACACGGCGCCACCCCCGAAGAATCTGGCAAGCAACATGAAACTCTTTCCAGTGAGACCAACACTGTCGAGCTTGTCTAAGCTGGAGCCGTCTGTGCAACAGCTTCGCGTATTTGCTGAGCTTTGAGGCTTGCTGCCAACGGTTCCATCCACGCAACACAGCCGACGAAGCTGGATACTTCCCAAAGACTTGCTGGAAGTGTGTTAACTTTCGGGAAAACACTTTTTGCTGCGCCGAGTGTTTGTGCCAGCTAGTAAAACACGAACGCAACTGTCGTTGTGCATGACAGCGACGAAGACTTGACACACTCTTACAGGAGAGAAATGTTTTTAGCCACTTGAAGAACCACATCGCTTGTAGCTTTGTTTCGCGTTGGTGTTGTACAGATTCGCCACACAGACGAACACGATGCCAGTTCGACGACCGCCAGTGCCATTCTCGAATGACTCGTGTACACAACTTCCGTTCGTAAACTGCTTCAGCCAACTCGCAAATGACACTAACTTTTCTCCACTTCTCCACACGACATTTCCACTGAGTGAAGAAAACTTGAACTATCTGCTTATTCTTGTAGGAACCGAAGGCACGCAAACGAGGCCCCAACGTTGCTTGCCGATGCCAATCTAACAGCACTTGGCGCTTTGTACGAAACTGATAAAGCTCGTCACAACGGTGACGCCGTCGACACTTCAAAACAAATAGTATCCACCGGTTCCATCTTCGTCGACATGGATTGCATATTGACTTCTGGTAACCAGGGCTTAACTGCAGATAATTCAATTGATCTGAAAGCTTCCGTCGCGATCGCGTCAATGATTGCCACGCTCGAAAATGTCGTTTCTTCAGGGAAATGCGCAGTTTTTGCCTGAGGTGGTGCCCCCGCAGTGAATTTTGGGTGTTTTGATATACAGCACCCCA
The DNA here is from genome assembly GCA_000500205.2 of Phytophthora lateralis. Classification (NCBI taxonomy): domain Eukaryota; phylum Oomycota; class Peronosporomycetes; order Peronosporales; family Peronosporaceae; genus Phytophthora; species Phytophthora lateralis. Next base: position 5,602 of record KV724632.1, on the reverse strand, counting down.
CAGACAGATCACCCCTAGATGGAGCAAGTGCTTGTGGTGGTGTTTCTGTGCTCTAACCAGTTGCTGTGCGTGGTCCTGGCGGTGCTTGTAGTAAGATTTCCAACTCGCCAAGCTCCGCTGGCAGCAGAACTTGCAATGCAGTTTGTCTGCTTGCTTTTCCTGGTGGTACCAAGCCTGTCGCCTACAAATGAATTTCTTCCAAACACGGAAGTATCGCGATTCAAGAGCTAAACCCGCGTGTTTGCATGCCAGTCGCTTGCGGTGGATTTTAAGCCAGCCGTCCGACCAAGCGCATCGCATAAGACGAGTTTGCCACATCTGTTGTACTCGACCAATGCCTTCTCTCCTCCTTTTTCCCTCTCTCGCCCTTGCTTGAAGACACTCAATGGCGATGGCTAAGCGGTGACGAGCTATCATCAGTTGTGCGCGATTGCTGCGGACACTAAATATTGCTTGATCCTTAAAGGCCTCAAAGTAAACAACCCGAAGGTGCTTTTCACGATTTTTTCTCACTTTGTCACCGAGTTGAATTGCTTTCGTAGCTGTATCCCACGCCAAAAACTGCTCACGTAACACACGGGACGAGATTTTTGCATGTAGACGCTCTACGAGGCTAGTAGTTCGAGCGACTTCACAACACATCACAAAATATCGCCTTCGGCTGACGTAAAATTGTACTTGGGACGCCAATTTTCTTTCTCGTCCAGACTTAAACGCGTAAGTTCTCCATCGATTCAAGAACTCGCGCTTCCGCTTTAAATTCGTCTTCCCGCGATACTGTGTGCACCTTATACGTTGCTGCTCTTGAATAGAAAGAAAACCGTGCAAACCCGTGAAACATCGGCGCAATATGATTCGAGTTTGTCGACCTCTAAACGCGTGGATTCGAAGCGCATACCAGACATTACGCAGGAGTAGACGATGAATACAGTTAGTTTGCTGGGCTAAAACGGCGCCAACATACTTAGTTTCCTTGGTAAATTGGATCCATCGACGCCATATCCGCTGCAGAATCAATCGTCCCATAAAAGATCGTCGGCCTCGGGCCAGCAGACCACGCAGCAAATAACAGCGCTGCTTCCAGTGAGCCCAACCCGAGACCGCACGAGACACCTTCCAAGAATCGAGAAGACGCTTTTTATCACGTTCATATCGCCGCTGCTTTAGGAAATGTGCCCATTTCGTGATAACTTTCTGTTTCAAGAATGCATCTGCAGTTGCTCGACGCCGAGCATTCTGTCTGCGATGCCTGACAAAATGCCGCCACTGCCGAAACCACATCCGAAGCGTGTGACGGTCTCGTTTAGCTGACCGCGATACTGGTAAAACTGACGAATCTGCTGATGAAGCTGAAGATCGTAAACTCGAACTCCGTCGAGGTCTGGAACTCTGTCGATGCCGTAAAATCTGACGCGAAATTGACGATCCATCACTGCTCTCAGCATAGAACTCGCTGCTCCTACTGTCACATGAGTACCGACTGGAGTCTGATTCATCGCCGAAAGATTGCACATGCCTCGAAAACACTGGAAACACAGCCGAAGGTGGCGGTAGCGCCGCAAGGAAGGCGTCATGTCGTAGGAGGAGCCCACTCCTCTCGTTCTTGCGACTTTCAACGCTCTCTACATCCTCAGAGTTGCGCTCCAATATCCCCAACCGATACAAAGTCTCGAGCTGCGAGGTCGCCAGCGCCTCCGTCGACTCCTCCATCGTTCCCAACGAGGCAGCCAAAAGTCTAACTGCCACGTTACAATGTAGCCATGTCGCGGCAATGGTCGCCAAAATTGACTTGACCTCAGTATACCTCGACTAGACCATCAACGTTATGGCGGACAAGCAGGAGGATATCTGGCGGGACTCGCTGGTGCGATACTTGGGCTATGCGAACGAGTTGGGCGAGTCGTTCCGGCCCATTCTACCCCGCCTGGTAGTGCCGTCCTACTTTGTAGCGTTTGGCTACGTGTTGGGCGACACCTTTGACAAGGCCAGCAAGGCGCACACGAAAGCTGTGGACGAGGGCGTCTCCAGCCGCAAACGCAATGCACTCGTGGCCGACGCCACGATCGACACGTTGGTATGGCAGACGATGGCCAGCGTCGTGATACCTGGCTTGACGATCAACCGCGTGGTGGCGCTGAGCTGCGTCGCGGTGCAACGGGCGGCAAAGAACTCGCCGGTGGTTCGACGCTGGACCCCGACGGCCATCGGTCTGGGCGTCATCCCGCTGATTATCCACCCGATCGACAGCTTTGTGGACGCTGCGATGGACAAGACGCTGCGCAAGTGGTCGATGGGTTTCCTTGACGGTATGGACAAGTAAGTTTTAGCTTCCAGAGACGATGAAAGGTAGAGGAGAATGTTCTTGTTGGAATAAAACAGTTTTACTTGAAGTGTTGATGAGTCGTGAGCTGGTTTTTAGTACTAAGTGTTGGTACTTACATGTTGAGTTTGCCGGATAGAATGGAGGAGATAGTGTGGGCGTTGGTGTCCTCGAGGAGGAACGGCACGAACTCGGCGGTGGCGACGCTGTACTTGCGGTGGTCGATGACTCGCATCGCGGCGTTTGTCAGTCCGCCGTGCGTCACGACGCCAACGCGTGACGTCTTGTGGTTGTAGAAGACGCGATTCAAGAAGATGCGCACTCGGTCGTTGATGTGGAGATCGGACTCGCGATTGTCAGGCGTCCACCACGGATCTGCGTCGCTCCACAAATCACTGAAGTCGACGCTCGGATACTGCAGCGCCTTGGAAGAGATGGTGCCGCGAAGGTCGCACGTGCACACGCCGATGGTCTCGCGGGGCCACTCCATCGATCGCTTCGGGATCTCCACGTGGTTCTGGTACGCAATCATGGACGTGTGCAGTGTGCGCTCCAATGGCGACACCACCACTTCCTCGAGCTTTAATCCTCTCTTAAGCTCTGCGTCGACTCGCTCCGACGCTTTTGCAGCCTGTTGCATACCCAAGTCCGTCAACTTGGCGTCCGTGTACTCGGCCAGTTTGCGATAGTATCTTTCCCATTCCTCCGTGCCGTACTTGCTCTCAGCGACGTTGTGGGTCCCCTGTCCATGGCGTAAGAAGAGGAATAGCTTCACCTGTACGCCTTGAGCTGCTCGGTCATTGATATAGGCGTCTACATCAGCCCACGTGACGTTGTCAAGCAGTCCGAGGTGCTTGGGGTTGGACGTAGCTATCTCCACGGACGGTGTTCCCTGTTTGAAGAAGCCCGGGACGTATCGAAGCGAGAATGGCACGTTGGACGCGTTGGGGTCAGCTGAAACGAACAATGGGGCGACGAGTAACCCCACGAGCATCAGCAGAGACGCCGAGAAGCGCATGGTACCGGCTGCTTGTCTTCGGCTTGGGATCTGGCACAATCACGCACAATGCCAATGGTTTTTTTTCTCATATATAGAGCTGCAGCTTGAGTCAATTCTGACTTGGTCCCGCTTGAACTCTCCGTGTGCTGTCAGATGAACTGCGGACGCGTACGGCAGATAGAAGATCTTGGGCGCTGTATCATTGTCAAACAACGGCAGGAACATCGTCAACAAGCCTTCTGCCATTCGTGAGCGCAGACTTGTGAGGTTGGAGATCACTAACTGTTCGCACGAGATGCATTATGTTGAGCCCTGCAGCGGCAACTCAAGGGACAGCGTCAGTGAGTCCGCACAAGGTGTTGGCAGACAACTTGCAAGAGGCCACGCGATAGAAAGCGGAAGATTGCATTTCGAGTGCTACGAACGAGCTACCAGAGCGTCCGGAATAGTCTAGCTAGCTGGCTGACGCAATGATCTGGCCGACGCTGGTGAAGAACTGAATTACAGCAGGGATGTTACGTCGCAGCATTTGTCGGAGCGAGCAATTCCGCGGGGTCCCGACTGTTTGGGGACTGATGCGGGCGTGGCGGGAGTTCGACCGAGTTGCCTCCGTTTTCGTGGCACGGCGCAACTTCGTCCTTGTTGAAATGTCGGACTCTGACACACGTGAAAGGTGGACGGTAGCTGACCCTGGAACGTGCTCAGCGGAGTCTTGCGAAGCCGCCACGGCTGTCATGATTGCGGTCGCCCACGTCTCCAGCTCAACAGCGCTGGATGCGCGCATCAGGATACGCTTGCCATGAACGCCGTATTGCAGACGAAGAGTGTTGCAGAATCTCTCTTTGCCGAAACAAGGCAAGAGCTTGACGTTCGAGTCGAGGGAGATCGTCACGGACCTGCCGGCGATGCGTGGGCGCTGGATGACGAGGTTGAAGACCGCGGAGCTAGAACGCCGGAGCGTTGCGATGCGGATCAAGTAGACGGTACTTAGGAACCTGAAGTGGCAACAGCGACAATTGGTAAGCACAAACAACACAGAGGGAGTTGACGATAGCCTCCTCGTATGAAGCATACCATAGGAGGCCACACGATTGGATTTGGAGTTTGCCGCACGTCATAGTTGGACGAAGGGTTGGAGGCTTCGCTGAGAAGTGGTGGAGTAGGTTTGTTGCAGGAAGCAAATTGGGAAATGACAGTCATGGCACCTGGAGACTTTGCATCCTTTTCCCCACTGGGAATGGTATGTGCAAGCCGGAGTGGAAGGGAGCAAGTATCCACCACCCAGGAGAGCCTCCAGTGTGCTGCCACAGAGGAGGCCTCCGAATTCGACAAGACATACTTTCCAATGCTCTGACTGTCACCAACGACTGGCTGAGAGGCAACATTCACGAGCGCCAAGAGCACTAGTGGTGGTCTGGTGGTCTGTACACTCTCAGGTACTTTTCAAGCAGTCCTGTTGAGACAGATTCGCAAAGCTCGTGGATGTCATCGCCACAATAGCCTCATTTGTGTTGTCAGGGAGGATAGATGCAGTTGGGGTACGTGGCTTACATCGCTGGAGCTTGCACATTGGGGTCATTTGTACGATTTCGACGGTCTCTGGTGAAGTGGCTGTCACGTTTCTGATGCACCGTCTCAATTGATTCTGGCCACGAAGCTGACCGTAATGACTACTTGGATAAAGGGTCCTCACTGAAAATCTTTGTTGAATTGATGGATCTTGCTTGAAATTTATTCGTGCGAGAAAGTCTGGCAAAATGTTTTATAGCGGAGTGGAAGATTGGTTTTACAACACGTCAAGTTGCTACGTATCTGTGGACAGAAAATAGGTTGCTTGGTTGTGCGTCGAGAACACGAAGACGACACGAAGCTCGCGCAGCAACTTGATAGATGGTGTTGGGCCTTTTTGGCAGTAGTTTGGGTTGATTGACTCTCCATGGGCGAATATGCTGAGGAGGACGCTACGAGTGATGCTCGTGGATTATTCGCACTTGGTTGGTGGGATCGACCACTTAGGCAGAACAGAGAGCTGCGCAGCTCTGGGGTGCGATGCGAGTCGTTTCCGCGCCACTTGCGTCCACTTGAGTGCAAGGCTGTCGTAGCCATCAACCAGTCTTTTGATAGCGTCGATAGAGTGCAACTGAAGTGTGCGCGCGGCGGGGGTGGAAGTCATGTCGATAGCAGGAATGTCAGAAACGTCAGCTGAAGCGGGGAGCGGGAGGAAGACGGTGTCGTGATCGTTTGGCGCGATTTCTCTCGCCTCCCTTGGGAAGCTTTGCCAG
>KV724631.1:32186-49359 GCA_000500205.2 Phytophthora lateralis | reverse complement strand
TTAATCGAGGTCAATCGTAGCCTCGAGGCTCGAGTCAACTCGCTAGAAGCTGCAAGCACCAACACTGAAGCCAAAACATCAGCACATGATGATCAAGCCAAGCGACCAAGAGATGAAGATGAAAGCGTACCTGTGAAGTGCCGACGCCGCTCGAAGACGATACCACTTATGGACACCTGGTTCGCATGGTACACCGCCGTTCCGAGCGGATGGCTAAGCACGAATAAGCACAAGAAATCAGACGCCAAGCAGCTTGTGGCCTTCATGAAGCTCTTCATCGAAGACGGATACGCGCTCGACGAGTCATCGACCAGCTACAAGAATAACGTCCGTCAGCTCGGAGAGTTAGCGTCAAGCAAAGTCACTGCGTACCTAGGCGCGCGAGGCGTACCGTCAAAGGGATCCAACGCTGTACTCAAGGCGCTTCGGCGGCTGCATCGCGAGGGAAGCCTCAACGACCTCATCAACGCCTATCACCGGCGTCTCGCCATCGATAGCGTTGTAAACCCTGCACCTATTCATCACCAGGATACACTCAAGCTGCTCCCGTAACGCAACACGATCTCCTTTCCCGCGTCCTTGTAGTCGGTGCTTCCGTTCATGTCAGGTCTGCAGTAGTTATTCGAGCATAGAAAATTTACCGATGGCCGGAATCGAACCACCTTCTTCCCTTTCGGGAGCTCTTCCATTGAGCTACATCGGTGGGGGTTAGACAACAACATCGCAGGGGTACTAGTCTGGAGTGCTCGACGGGGAATTAACGGTGATCCACAGCTCTTCGTGGCCGCGACAACCCTCTCAGGTGACCGATGCGCGGTACACCCCCCTCAATTCACCGCGCCGGGTGGTCGATCGAGCACTGAGCTCACAGGGCAAAATGGCGCAGCAAAATTGCATGTGCGCCACTCATTTCGTGACCTCTTTTACGAGGCGTAGTTACGTCTGCCACCTATCAATGAGCCAATCGTTTGAGAGGATGTATTTTTACGAAACCTCCACAACCTGGTGCGATATAAAATTTTGTGATACGTCGGATGCTGGTCGGAGTTGTACTGACGGTCGGAGTCGTGATGCTATGGTGCTCGCCTTCATCTTCACCCATACACCGGGAGATTTGAAACTCGAACCTCCCGATCATCTCCTAAACCTCCTAAAACACATACATATCTCGTATTGCTTTTGAAGGGGTATAAACAGACCGTGTGTGCAAGTTAGTGGGCGGAATCTGTACACGTATAATACCTGTAGCTTGCAGTTGGCATCACTCCGCCGTGCGCTTGGCCAGCACCGACGGACTCTTGGGTTCCGACTTCGTATAACGGGAGGGCACCTCCTCTTTGTCACGGCCATTGCTTCACCGGTGATTTTGTCCACCGACTGCAGCAGCGACTCCCCTCCGCCAGGTCTCGTTTGTCCAATGGAGGCGAGGATCGTGTCGAGCGCCGAGTCGTTTCTAAGGCTGGGGGCCCGCGGATCAATGAAGAGCGGGGGTTGCCATGGTGTTGAGCAAAAAGCGTCGAGATCGAAAGTGCCCGAACCGCTAGTGATGACGCCCTGGGGCGGAGAACGGCGTCAAGGAAGTGTCCGAAGCGATCCGGTGGTCGAGTAGGCGGCGATTGTTCTCGTTGTCGGAGCTTAGAACTCCATGCATGTATTGCCACCGATGCAACATTCCTTGCGTGCCGCACATTCTCGACGCTAATGCTTCGCTCAAAATAAGCTGTCAGTCCGGCCAGCCTCACCGAATTGGTGTTGCTCATGCGGTTGGTCAGCAGATCCGTTTCGTCCACAGGATCCAGCGGGACGGCCGATTGACGCAACCGGGCGGTTGAAACATGTTCATGTCCCTCAACGCCGCTGGATTGTTTCCTCGTCGGCGCCCTACACGCGACCGCGGCAGGACGATTGCAGCTTTGACAATTCGACCATGGTATCGACGGTCGACGTGCAGGTTGCCTTTTTTGCTATGCTCGACTCGTAGGACAGCAAGGAACACGCGGCGTTAAACACTGCGCGTGCTGAGATCGATCACGCGGCGCCAAGTCAAAATGACGGGCCCGCCGCTGACGCTCGTGGCGTCCTCTCTCTCGCGCGTGAGCTCTCACGCTGCAGATTGTTTCGTGTGCGCTCTGGCTCGTCTTGCGGCTTGTAACCTACAGAGAAGAGGCCCGCGCTGCTCACCTGCGCGGACCGCGAAGGCCTCGGTGGAGTCAGCCGGCCGGCGGGCGATATCACAGGCAACAAGAGACCAGATCACCTGCGACCGGTAAAGACCTTGCAGGCGCGCGCAATGGGGCCGTTGTTGGGATCCGGTATTACGACAAGCGAGTGGAGCAAGGCTGAAAGCGCTGCTCATTTTGCCACTTGCAGCGCATCTGGTTCGGACTCATCTGTGGGTGGCGGCACCACATCTCATCGCGAAACCGGTCACTCGTCGCCGCTTCCCGTTCTCTTCATACCATGGAGCCCAACACCAGCAACAACAACAGCAGCAGCAGTAGCGAAGACGACGCGATGCCCGCCGCCAACGCCATCGGACCGGCGCGACCGCCGTCGCTCACCAAGAAGCAGGACAGACAGAAGAAACCTGGCAAGATCCGCGCGCTCTCCACAGAGCGCAGTCGCCAGTGTCGCGAGCGTCAGAAGCTCTACTCGGAGAACCTCGAGGCCGTCGTGCGCGCGCTGCGCACCGAAGTGTATGACCTCAAGATCCTACGCAACCTGCGTCAAGAGCAGAGTCTGCAGTTGCGCGGCTCGGTCTCGGGTTCGCTCGCCAAGATAATCCGAGAGTATATGACCGTGTTCCGGCACGGCATGACCGCAGAGACCGTCGAGGCCGCCACCGCCGGGAAGAAGCGCGCGCTCGCGCCTGTGGCTTACCAGCCGACGCCTGACGCGCAGCGCGAGTTCCTCAACTGCATCATGGACCCGTACGTGGAGGTGCACGACTGGTGCGGCCGCTACGTGCTGGGCGCCAGCATGCTGCTCAACGGCTGGACGGCTTGGGCGGAGTGGCACGACTCGCTCGACTTCGATCTCGTGGACATCGACGTCGTGGACACGGAGGACACGATGGCCGTGGCCACCAAGGCGAACCTGCGCGTGCGCGTCTCGCAGAAGACCATCGAGCACCTCTTCCCGCACATTGCCGGCAACCAGCAGCTTTGCAACCGCATGCTGGGCCAGGAGATCTGCTACCCGATTCGAGACACCTTCTTCTTCGCGTCCAACAAGCGGGTCATCAAGTACGTGTGCGACATCGACTTTGCGAACGCGCTGCTGCCGGTCGCGGGCGACTACGAGACCGTGCTGTTCCTCATGTCGCCCCCGAACCAGGCGTCGCTGAACGACCTGGCCGTGCGCACGTCGCCCAGCGAGCTGACCGAGCGCTCGCGGCTCGACGTCGAGTTCCTGCTGTCGGACGACTGACCTGTCGATCGGCGCAGGGGACACGTAGGCTTATAGGAAAATTGATGAAGTGCACGTTCATACGTTCGACACGCAGCTTGCTTACGATGTAAACAAAACTAGCAAGCAGTCAACGCGTACTGTAGAAATGTTCGTCGGGATGCATCACCATTGTCGACTCCTGCCACGCCATTTCGGACGGCGGGGCAGGATGTTCGCGCTCGGCGCCTTTGAGGAGGGATCTGAAGCGCTGATGATGTGACAACGCCTTCATGCGTGAGCGGACATGGTTGGAAGCTTTACTTGCACGCTTCCTGGTACCGGTACAGTATGGCAATGCGCAAACAAGGTGCAGTGAAAAACTTGATAACGCTACGATATGGTGCAATAATAATGGTGCAGCCGTGAAGGACGACGTTGGTCATGTTCAAGGTTAGGAACAACAAGCACATTTCATCAGTTACTATTGCGCGCAAGAAATCGTTAAATACTACCACAGCGCTGCCCTTCATCCGGGCGACGACATCAATCACTACACACGCTCGCACCACCTTTTGCCGCCGCATTTCATTCGTGCGTCAGCCGGAACTTGTTGTGCCCCACCGCCGTCTGCCAGCGCACGATGCCAGCCACGACCTCCATCATGAGGTAGCGCAGGTACTTCATAGACTGGTTCTCCACGCAGCCGCCGAAGGTCACCTCACACGCCGGGACGCCCGCGGGCGTCGTCTTCTCGAGGAACACATACCAGTTGAAGAGGTGCACGTAGTTGCTCTCGGCAGCGGCGAACTGACGCTGACCCTCGGACAACGGGATCGAGCGGTACGTGATGAGGTAACCGCCGTCGATGCGGCCGCGCGCAATGAGCAGGATCGAGTGGTGCACCTTGTCGCCGTTGCTCACGCTCAGACGCACGATAACGCAGTCCTCGGTGACGCGCTGCAGCAGCTCGAGCGCCACCGTGCGCGGCTGCATGTGACGGTACAGCTTGAGATCTGTGAGCAGGTTCCACGTCTTGTACACGAGCTCCGAAGGCGGAACGTACTCGAACTGCTGCGACAACATGAAGCGCACGGACGGGGGGTTCAGGATGCGCTTGTCGCGCCAGCCCAGCACCTCTCGGTCCAGCGATTCGAAGTCGCGCTCGGCGCGGAACGCCATGATGGACTCATAGCTCTCCTTGACGCAGGCCATGACGGTTTCCAGCGGCATGGGGCGGCGGAAGAGCACGCGCTGGAAGATGGGGGCTTCGACCAGTCTGTCCTCGCTCGCACCCGCGTCCTCCGCGTCGTACTGGACGTCCGCAACCCCGGAGGATGACGAGTTGGCGCCAAACTCGGACACGATGGTCTGGTATGTGCTGTTCTGCATGTCGTAGGCGCGCAGCTTGTTGCGCAGCTCCTGCTGCTCGTGCCGCAGCTGGTCGATGAGCGACATGGTGTCGAGCAGCGCGCGGTCCTGCGCGCGCGACTCGCTCTTGAGCCGTGCGCGCTGCCGTTCGAGTGCGTCCATCTCCTCGCGCATGAGCAGGATCCGCGTCTAGGATCAGCAGATTCAGGCCAAAGGGGTCAATTTAGGACAGTCAACATGGCTCCAGACGGCGCACCTTCAACGCATTGGTGCGGCGCCGCTCATTCGCGTTGTGTCTCGAGCGCCGCTGCTGCTCGTCGAGCGGCGTCGGCGCCGTCGTCTCTATGCTGCACTTGGCGGACTGCACGTTCCCCGAGAAATCGCTGGCGCTAGTCGCGTCCAGCAGGTCGCAACCGGTGAAGAGCTCGGCGTCCTCGGCGTTCACGTTCAGCACGATTGGTGGTGCCCAACTCATTCTCGCGGTTTAACGCACGCCGATTTGATGACTGCGGGGTCAGAGAAATCTGCGAGCGCCCGATTCCTCTGAATATGGGGGTGGCGAGGAACAGCAGACTGACTCGCGGGCACTAGTTTACTAAGTACTCATTACCTTGTAATTTGTAGCGATATCGTGATGAGTGGTCTCTTGGTTAAGTATATTTCGAGTCTCGACAATACGATCCCAGCCCGACTCTGCCCCGACATGGCTACATGGTACCTTCGGCAGAACCGCGGCAACCGTCCGATTGATGACGTTGACGCTCGGCTTTTGATTTTGGTTGGCGTGTTCAGCTTTACCTAGTACAACAAGTATCTACCTACGTTCGCGAGCATTCTCCTGCGCGGCGTCCTGCCAGGCCCCGTGCACCTGGCCCACCTTGAGCAGGTCCTGGCGCACGTCCTTCACCAGGCGCAGACGCCGGTTCTGGTTGAAGCCGTCGGGGCACATTTTGGTCTTGAAGTCCACCAGCGCCTGGTTAAACACCTTGACACTCGTGCACACGCCGTAGGCCTCCAGCATGCGCTGCTTGTCGCGGCTGCGCTTGGCCAGTGTCCACACGCTCGCGGGCGGCGTCGCCAGCAACCACGAGTCGCACGCGAACATGTCGTTGGGCATCAGCTGCTTGTAGAACATCCACTTGAGCCCGCGGTCGTCGTCGGCTTCGTACGAGTGGCAGCCGTGCAGCAGAGGCGGCGCCTCGCCCGGGACGATCGGCTCGACGGGGTCCTCACACGGGTTCCCCTTCATGATGCTCACAAAGCCCGAGTAGTCGTCCGCCTTGTTGCTCAGCGCCAAGTTGTCGAATGTCGTGTGCTTCACCTTGTGCTTGGCCGCCGCGAGCGAGTAGCCCAGCATCTCGCTCATCCAGTGCTCGCGTTTCATCTGCTCGCGCTTGAGCACAGTCATGTTGCAGTAGTCGTCCATCAGCTGCGTCAGATCCTTGCGGGTGATGGCGTACGGAGGGCCAACCGCGTAATACTCGGCAGCATCCGCCTTCGATACCTTCGCGCATTCAGGGCAGACCGAGCTGCTGTTCTCGAAGGCCGCCGTGCCCAGGTACTCCGACCAACGCTGGGCCACAGCCACACCAGCCTTCACCGTATCGCTCACATTCTTCACGTCACGCGAGCCCGCGTACACGAAGAAGCGCTTGTATTGCCGCATGCCTTCGACGACCTCGCTATCGCGCTCGTGGTTGCCAGAGTCGACGCCCTTTGCTGTCGTTACACGACCACCAGTGTTTACAGCGAACGGCCGGATGAACAGGAAGTCCGGGTCGAGTACGACGACCAGCTCCTCGCGCACAGGAGGGTTAGCAGACTCCAGCCAGTCGCGCAGCCCAAACGGCTTGTTGTATGGGGTGTAGTCATCTGGCGTCGAGGCCTTCTCGACCTCGTCAGATATTTCCTTGAAAATGGGGAGCGAGCGGAAGTCGCGGGTCACGTGAATGCGCAGGTGAGGTGAAGACTTCTGTGTCCGACGAATCAGCTCCTTGACAGCATCATCCGAGCAGCCGCTCACGATTCGCGTGAGCGCACCACGCTGACCCACACGCGCAAAACTCTGGGCAAGCGCCTCGCTCTGCCAGTCCTGGTGGGACTCGCAGGAAGTCGTGAAGACAAAGTGCAGCTCGTCGCTTCCTTCTTGGCCAGGCTTCAGGTCGCTCTCATGCGGGATGCTAGAAGCTTTCTTCCTCTTGTAGTCACCAAAGTATACAGGTGGGTCCTCTTCCATAGGGGTTCCCTTCGCGAGTGCCACAGCAGTGCTCCACGTTTCCTTCTGGAACTCCATGGGGATACGACGGTTGTGGTTGAAGCCGGTCGGGCAAATATGCGAGCGGTAGCTTTCAGACGCGCTGTTATACGCCTCCACAGCGAGGCACACACTCATGGTGTGGCGACGACGAAGGATGTTGGGAACACGCTCATATCCGCTCGTGTGGGTTGCTAGGTGCCACAGGTAACCAGTCGGCTGATGCATCATGTAAGCGTCGCACGAGAGGAAGTCCGAAGGTACATGGTCAGCGAAGAAACTCCAGTCGCGGCCGTCAATCCACTGAGGCAGCGTGAAATTAAGCGCGCGGATGGAAATCGGGTATGACGACAACGCCAAGTTCTTGCCCTCGGCCAACTCGGTGCACGGGTTGTGCTTGATATCGTCAACGAAATCCCAGTTCTGGTAGCGAGACGGATAATGGTGCACGCTGAGCACACCAGACACGCCAATGGGGTTTTTCTCATGAGCAGCAGCGATAGGAACCGCCAGGTAGCGCTGCTCGTGCGCCAGTTTACCCCACAAATCTACGGCAGTCGGCAGAATCTCCTGCCACGCGCTCACTTCAGCTACGAATGGTGCAATGGCAGCATACTCCCGCCAGTCATCTAGAAGCAAAGCACGGGAGTTGGTCGCCAGGACGCTCGTCAGTTGTTCATGCGTGAGAGGGAATTTGTTGGGCCAGTACCAAGATGCGTCCTGTCCGAAGATGCGCGCGTCAATAACGTCATTCGCCTCGGCCATGAGGTTCCACATGTCGAGCTTCTTGGTGAAGATGGCGTCGCTGTCCACAGCCATGACGAAGTCATCGGACTGGAGTGCATAGCGCTCTTCAAAGGCCACCGCGCGGTCGTGACTCAACTCTCCACCGTCCGATCCCAGCATCCACTTGGCCAGCACTACGGGGTTCAGCGTCGTGGTCACGAGCTTCTCGCCGAACGTCGTGTTGGTCGCGGAGACGTCGGCGTAGAGTCTCGTCTGCACATTGTGGCGCGGGTCTTTCTTGCGGACAAACTCTGAGGCCTCGTCCGACGAGCATCCGTACAACAGGTGCGTGACGTTGCCGCCGTATCCGGTGCGGCGCAGCGTGAAGGCCAGCACCTCGGCGTGCACAAAGTCGAGATTACGACACGTGGACGTGAACACCAGGTGCTGGACCTGGCGCGTTGCGGGCGCGTCCACGAGAGTGTCCTCGTCCGGCTTGGTGGGCGCGCCGTTGAAGGAGCGCCAGCCCTTGCCAGCGGCCTCGATGGAGTTGGTGGATGCCGTGGACGTGGCGACGAAGCGCACGTTGAAGTACATGTACAGCGCGAAGATGAAGCCTAGCGCCACGAGCGTCGCATTGCGCGTGGTCACCCGTGTGCGGCGGTGGCTGGAGGCTGCGCGTTTGCCTGAGTTCTGCCGCTGCGGGAGCATGGCTCGTCTCGGATCGGAGCTCGAGGTGGCCTAGCGACGCGTGCAGCACGAATGGAGCGACGCTACTGCCACGAGAAGAAGCGCTGGGACGAGTCACGTGTGGAGGGTATGAGCGCGGCGGCGCAGCTACTCTCGCGGGGACAGCGGGCGGGGCGAGCGATGGGATCGCGTCGTCGTGCTCTTGTCGAAGTGACAAATCAAAATCATGATCGAGGACGCATGTCATAAAATCACAGCGGGAAATTGGATTTTTACGCGTAGAAACGTAAAAAACAGCGTGCGTGCCGTCCTGTCGGTGGTCCTGTCGTAATGCGCGTGCATGCACGCGACTCGAGGAGGACTTAGAGGAGGACTTCAACTGATCGCCATGCGATTGCCACTCCCCGCGGACTTCTTCGCACCCGTGCGCCTCTCTTCAGCGGAGGCTCGCGACCTGCAACAGGTGGAGGTGCGGTTGCTGGCCGCCTACTTGGACAGCTACGACGCTGATGCTCCGGACGCGGCCTGGAAGCTGGTGGGCCAACGTGCGGGCGTCAAGATCTTCAGTCAGCGGCCCACGAAGAAGAAGACCAGGAGGCGCCGTCCGCGCACTGACGAGCGCGAGCTGCCGGCGCTCAGACTCGTCGGCAGCGTGGACGGCACCCTGGAGGACGTTCTGTACGGCAGCATGTGGCGCTCCGGCCGCGAACGCGCCGCGCGTGCGCACTTCACGGGTGACGGGGTGGCCGACGGTGCCGTGCTATGCTCCGTGGAGACGCCGTCGAGCGCGGAGCCCTTCCGGTCGCTGAGTGTCAAGTGGGCGCTGAAACACGCGCCGCACGGCGGCCTCGTGGTCAAAGACCGGGACTTCTGCTACTTGGCGGCTTCGGGCATCGTGCACTCGCCCAGGACGGGGGCCAAGATGGGCTACAGACTGCGCCACTCCATTACGTTCCCGTCCTGTCCGGCGTTCCAGAACCACTCGGTGGTGAGAGGACAGATCTTTTTGTGCTCCTTCTTCCGCCAGCTCCGCAACGGGAGAGTGGAGGTGTTCCACGAAGGAACGTACGATGTTGGAGGGGGCCATGGCACTATTGGACTGGGGCTGCCCAAATCTATTGCTGAGAAGAGCATCGTGGAGACTCTGCTGAGTCTGGAAGACGTGCGCGCATGCGCGCTGGCCAAGAAGCTGGCGCGGGCGGTGGAGAACACGGAAGCGGAGCGCGCGGTCGCCTCGCTGTCGTCCACGTCAGTGCAGGAGTCGCTGGATGGCGAGAGACGCTGTGGAATGTGCTTGCGGCGACTCGGCAGTGCACTCAAACGACGGTGTGCGGCTTGCTGCCATTGGACGTGTTCGCAGTGTAGCGTACGACAGGAAACAATGCCGTCGGTAAGAGATACGTGGACGAAAGGGTCTGTATTGGCGCGCTGCTTCTGCAAGGCGTGCGTTGCCAAAGTGCTGCGCGAAGATGCCACACAGTACGCGGCGCGAGATGCTAACGGAGACGGTTATGAGGTCACAAGTGGGCGGTGGGGCCACGATGATATTCCCGAGGAAGACGAAGGTGAAGAGAAGGAGATGCGTTTGCCATATCGCCGACACTCGATGGTATCATTCGCAGCCGACACGCGTCATTCCGAGGTGGAGGAGCTGTCTCGTCAGCGCAGGTTGATGACGGTGGCGACTGGTGTCCTGAGCAGCACTGAGTTTGGACCTCGTGCGTCCGCATCGCGGTTGTCCGTGAAGCAATTGTCCGTGGAAAGCGACGCTATGAACACCGTCAACAGCTCTCCACCTGACAATCGTCGACGACGCAGTGCCACGTTGTCCGGTGCGCCTGCTCCAGCGAGCGGCAACCAGACCCAAGAAAGAACTCGGCCTCGTCGTCGTCCCAGTATGAATGAACCCAATATCCTGCTCCGGAGCGACGTAGGCAAGCGCAACTGGACATCGTCAACCTCGGCGCTGTCTCTTCAATCGCCACAACGGCATGTCGACGGGTCACCAATTGTAAATCTTAACCGCAACCATCACCGCCAGCGTTCAGGGAGCATGTCGCCCTCCGTGCACCGATTCAGCTTTGGTAGCAGTTGCAGCTCCGGCGGCAGGAGTGATAAGGAAATCCGTGTGCGAATCATCACGCCCAGACGGAGCCAGCCTGTCGCTGCTTACACCCCGTACTTCGCATCGGCAGGGCTGACGCCTCGAAGGGCATCACCAGATCCCGGCCCGCCATCTATTAGGACTGTTCATCACCAGTTTTTCCGCGACCTGTACAGCAACCAAAATACGTCGCGAAGATAGAGAGGCCGACACGAGCCGCAGCAGCGAACCTCAATGCGAGGAGAGACTCATGGAGTTTGAATTGGTTTTACAATTGATGAAATGTGCCCGGAGCAACTTTCACACGTGGAGATCGAGTGAGCATCTATTTACCAGTGTCCGTACTACCTGTGCTGTCTGGATTTCTGCTTGATTTTGACCTTCCCATGATGTCGGCATCTTGGTCTGTGGTATCGCCACGAAAAGGATAGCTCCCCAGTCATTCCTGAATTTGTTTCCCCGCAACGATCGCTTTGACACATGGACACCATGAAATACGGCACCGTTGTTATCATGCCGGGGGGTGGGGATGTCATTGCTGTGGTCAAGGAACTCTGGGGCCTGTTCCAGCAGCCCAGAGGTTCAAATGCGATGTGTTACGATTTGAACGTTCAGTTTGAGTTGCTTGAAAAGGGCAAGAGGAGAGCAACGTGAAAGCTGTGATCGACAAATACCTCAAAGATTTCAAGCAATTTCTCGCCGTCAGTATCAAGTCCAGATGATCGTTTTAAGTGGGTTTGGAAGCACAAGAACGTCCTCGACGGGATCAACGAGTTCCAAGCGCGGATCGATGACATATGGATCTCGAACATATCGACGAGATGGAGAAGCGGCACCTAAGCGATGCAGACTTCAGGGAATGGTTGGAGCACGACCTCGACCAACTCGCCAAACGACTCGTTAACAATCATGACAAGACAAAAGATCGTGTCACCACCGAGCACATCAAGACTTGGGATCAGGTGGCTGCTGAGCACGACAAAACCAGGGATCAGATGATCGCGGAGCACACGAAGACCAGAGTGGTGGTAGACGACATGGACCGCACGAATGGCACTCAAGAGGAAGGATACCCGTCGATTGATGCAGGGTCTTAATAATCTCAACGACGAGGAGAAGGTCGACGGCTCACCTGAGTTGTTTGAACAATGCAATGTGACTGTGAAAGACGACGCTACGTGGGCTTGTGGCGCTCATGCGCTGTATCACTTCTCGGCAGAGGACGCGCGCGAAGTTGGCGTGCAAATTGTCAAACCATTGCTGCTGGTGCTGAAAGAGGGTAAAACTTCGGGCCCCCCAAAAAAATAGCGCTCGGCTCGAGCATTCTTTTGCACCCGGGCGGCTCGGGTGCTTGAAAAGATGTCGCGCAGGGGTACGAGATCGCTCGCCACAACGGTATTCAGGTGCCGGTGGTCGCGACGCATTTCCCTAGCCCAGACTCCGTTGTTGAACCGGCCGTCGGAGTTCCCACGAACGTGTCCGACACGGCGTCGATGGAATTCCATGCAAAGATCTTCGATGCGGTGAACATTCTTCTTGGTTGCGGAGGTGCTGGTTGATAGGAATCCACCCGAATGCTGCCTCCAGGGCGAATGGGAGGTACGCGGCTGTGAAGGGGATCCGACAGGTCCGCAAACGGCAGTACAACCCGTAAAATATGAATGCCCCGCTGACCACGCGGGGTTTCTTCACAACGATTCAAGGGACGTCCAGCAAGGAATATTCTAACGGCAAAATCGGTAAAATTGCGTTTGAACGCCACAACCGTCCTTTTCTCAATACCGTTTCTCCCCTGGCGCGCACGTGCTTCGGTTCTCAGACTTGCGTTGGTGGGGCTCTCACCACCGACGCGACAACACCAAGCCTAGCTGCGCTCTTCGCCGCCGTTGCTGTAGTCGCTATCATTACTTACTTTGGGACAGTCAGAGGCGGGTCCGGTTCGACGATCGGCGCTGGATAGAGATCAAATGACTATTGACTTCAGTGCTGGCAGGACTGGTACAACTTGTGCGCGCCAAACGACGCGAATAACGGCTCACATACTGGAGTCAAGTGAACAACTTCAACTTGGTATCCGTTATCAGACCCCATCGCCTGTCGTCCAGAGACAATAGGCTAGCCTGTCGAGTTCGCAAGCCGTTGCCATCGCGGTCTCTCCAGCGCTTTGCCGTCGAGCTGCTTCATTCCCAAACTTCCTTCGTCCAAGCGAACCTCTTTCACCCTCCAGCCCTCGGGTACCTCTCAGCCGCCATGAAGACCTCCACGATCGCCCTCCTCGCCGTCTCCGGTGCCGCCACCGCCGCCGTGTACGCCACGAGCCCGTGCGATCTGAGCGCCATCCAGAGTAGCCTGCTCGCGAACGGCACGGCCTGGGGCACCAGCTGCGCGAACGAAACGGGCGTGGACGTGTTCGCGCTGACCTCGCTCCCCACCAAGGAGGAGGCCCAGAGCATCTCGCAGTCGCGCGACTGCGTCAACTACCTCAACCAGCTCAACCAGCAGGCCAACTCTGCCATCCAGTGCGAGACGACGGTGGGTGACCAGACCGTTGACTTCGCCAAGCTGCTCACGGACCTGCTCACGGGCAAGTCGAGCAACACGACTAAAGTGGCCGTTGTCGGCTCGGACAGCATGTCCGGCAGCGTCTCGCTCTCCGCCTCCGGCAGCGAGTCGACCTCCGCCTCTGGCAGTGAGTCTGCGTCCGCTTCCGCCAGCAAGTCGGCGTCGAGTAGCGCTGCATCGGAGGCGTCTGCGAGCGGCTCCGCCGACAGACAGGGCGGCAGCAAGAGCTCGTCCAAGAGCGCGGGTGTCGCCATCACCGCCACTTTCTCGGTTGTCGCGGCCGCGACCACCGCCGTACTTGCCTTTGTTCTTTAGAGACCAGCCATTCGTGCCAAATAGAATTTTCAACGTTGATGCCTTTGCCTAGTTTTCGTTGACCATCGCTCTCTTCTACCGGTCAGACCTTGTGAAAAGTTGGCGTTGCAGCACAGGTGCCGGTTGTGGACTTTCACTCGTAAGCGCGGTGCCGTCCATGAAGAAGCGGTGGCATTGCGCCAGACGGTGCCACGCTGCTGCGCCAACGTGAAGGATATGCGGGGATACGACGTGGACAGCTTATCCTTTCCGCAGTCTGCGATCTCTATTACGAAGTGCAATGTAACATGTCATATCATGACATAATACATGTACAGCTCGCATGCGATGCATGGCGGCCATTGAATGCATTGGTTTCCACGCCAAGAAGCGCTAGTTCAAGCTGGATAAGGTGAGTAAGACGCACAAAGCTCTTCAGCTGTTCGACGTCACGAAAGAAACGGGTGTCCAGAACCCATTTCGCTACTAGTCAGCAGCACGTGCAGGCCTCTACCTGCGCCCTTGTTCTTGGAAACGGTCTCAGCTGCCACGAGCATACGCCAGTTGTTGTGCCGTATGGAGGTGTCGAAGGGGTGAGGCCCCAACGGTAGAGAGGCGACCGACGACGCCGTTCACGCGCTCTTCGAACGCTCACTTGCCAATTCTCCAGCACTCGAGCACAACACTCGACTACCTCTTCTCCTCTCCAGCCACCAACCGCCAAGATGCAGACCTCGTACCTGTCCGCGCTCGCCCTCGTCGCCGCCGTCACGTACTCGAGCGCCGCCGACTGCGACTTTGCCAAGATCGAGAGTTTGCTCTACTCGAACGCCACCGAGGGCCTCGCCAACTGCGAGAACGCCACGGGCATCGACATCTTCGCGGTCAGCACGTTCCCGACCACAGAGCAGGTGACGCAGCTCTCGCAGAACGTGGACTGTGCCGACTACCTCAACCAGATCAACCAGGTGGCCAATGCGGAAACCCAGTGCAACGTCACCATCGAGGGCGTGGCCATCAACTTTGGCACGCTCATTGCCGATTTCCTCACGGGCAAAACCGGCAACGAGTCAGACTCTGGCAGCGGCTCCGTCGAGATCCCGAGCGAGAGCGGTTCCGGCTCCGTGGGGGCCTCGGGATCGACCAATCTCGACAGCTCGGCTGCCACCTCTGGATCCACGGCGTCTTCGAAATCGACTGGCAGCAGCTCGGCGTCAAGTGCCCACGCTCTCTCCTTCGTTGCTTACGGTGTGGTTGCCGCCATTGCGGTGGCTCTGCAATAAACATTTGGGAACTTGGTGGGGATGATAGAGTTAACGTAGCGCTACGAGTCACTGTCTAAGTGCAAGCAGCTTTGTATTCTTTTTACTTGCAATAAAATTGCTGTTTTGAACAAACTTGTATTATAAAACGGTGGTTGTTTCTTTCGATCGGCCCAGGAATGTCATAGGATGCGAAGAGTTTGGCGTCTAATCGGAACCGACGTGACCACATACAATGAGGGACTGCTTTGCAGGGCGCGCTAGATGGGCGTAAGTCAATTTGTCATCGATGCAGCCCTGCTACACCGGCAGGCCTCCAGAGTTAGCGCAGTCGTCGGGAACCAGCGTTTTCATTTTGAGCAACTTGCTTCAACCTGCTCGTCGCACTCGTGCACTTAGGACGATTTCAACGTCTTTCGGTGCTGCAGCACTTATACTTGGAAAGGGTTGAAGGCAATATAAGGATAAATGTGGCGGCCCCATCGTCTCACTTTTGCAGATCCTGCCCTGAAGTCTTATCAGCGGAGTTGCCAGGAATACAATTCTACTTTATCGGTGACAATCTTCCCAGCTCACAGAATTCAAGTTTCCAACCTCCCAACAAGTCGCCCGCCAACAGTCAATTTCTCAAGCAAGACGATGAAGACCTCCTTCCTGTCTGCGCTCGTCCTCGCTAGCTCTGCTAGTGTTGCTGTCATGGCCACCGGGGCAACGACAACTTGCGATCTCACGTCCATCAGAGCCACCTTGACGTCCAATGCCAACATTAAAACGGAATTCGCAAAGTGTGAGCCTGTGTGCTTGAGCGATTCCAAGTTCGACATTTTCGACATCACCAAGTTCCCACCCAACAGCACACAAGCGGATGCTGCTCAGAAGAGCTCGGCTTGCAGCAAACTCGTCAATTTTGTTAACGGCTACGCCAACGCCGCCAGTCAGTGCACTGTCACGGTGAATGGAGTCACCGTAATCTATGGACACGTGATCAGCAACTTCGTCGATGGCAGGATTTACAACGAGTCCGCCTCGGACAGCGGATCCGTTGGGGACAGCGAGAGTGGATCCGGTTCCGAGTCCGCCAGCTCTTCCAACTCGACTGACGTCGCCTCGTCTGGTGTATCGGTCACTGCCCTCTCCTTGGTGGCGTACAGCGCCATTGCTGCTATCGCTGCGGCATTGTGCTAAGCCAGCACCCACAAACTCGAGCAAGCACAAACGTACATTTTGCTAGAATTTTAAAAGTAAATTGGCAATACACGTAGCTCAATCAATCTACACTTCTCCCTTGTTTCAGCTTCTAATGCTTTACGGGTCTTGGGGTTCACGATTGATACAGCTTGCCTTGCGGCTCATATATATAATGTTCAAGATAGGAGGAAGTCGATGGCTAGACGACTAAACTCAGGTGATCTCACTTCCTCTCCCTCCGATCCACTGGCCCGGCCGTTCTCCGACGGAGCGTCTCGGTCGCTGTCCGCATCGGTGCCATCGTTGCTGTTGTACTCTGGGGACGTCATGAGCTCCTGGTTGGCCTCCGCTAGCTTCTGCACTCTGAAGTTGCTGTTGTTGTCCTCGTCTCCGAGTCGGCACTCATCCGCTATCCGCGCCTGCTGCATGAGCAGCGCGAGGTCCGAGACGCTGGCTCCAGCTTGAGTCAGCGCGTCAACGAAGCCCACGTCCGAGTCGTAGACGAGGATTTGGCCCTTGGGCGAGAACTGGAAGCGGTTCACGCCGTGGTAAACGACCTCGCGGCCGACGAACTTGTTCACCAGCTCTTCGTTGTCCGCCACATGAGGGAACACGTTATCGAAGGTGGCTCGTGAGAAGACCACGTGCAGATCCGAGCGCACCGTTACCATGGGGTTGTCTTCCTCCCCGGACACCTCGACGCCCACGATCTTCACGCTGATGCTCGAGTGGTAGCTCGTGTACTTCTTCCACTGGTCCAGCAGCGCCTCGGGACCGCTCACGTCTCCGAACTGCAGCTCCGGGTCCATGGCACAATCCAGAAAGGCCTTCTGTCTGTCCTCGAACGAGTTGTCAGTCAGCAGCAGCGACGGCCGCTTCTGCCCCACAACGCGCACCGACGGCATGCCGCGTTCGAACAGCGCGAAGTACTCCTTTGCGAGGCGAACAAGCGAGCCGCCCATGCTATTGCGGCCGCGCAGCATCTTGTCGGCGCGCACGCCGCGCAGAAAGCGGAGGTCGGCCACCTCCTGTCGCAGCGATCCCACGAGCGTCTCCAGGTCGTCCTCGTACTTCTTGCGGCGAGCGCGGAAAGCGCGGCCGCGTTCGCTGTTCGTCTTGGACCGTTTCACGACCAGCGCGGACGCGTCGAGGCCGGGGTCGTCCTCCTCGTCCCCCTCGGGCGGCGCCTCGGCGCTCTGCAGGCCGCGCATCATGACATCCCAGAGCGGTGGGCGCGGCTGCCCGCCCAGACGGAAGCGCGCGGCAGGCGCCAGGAGACGGAGCTCGCTCTCGAGTTGCAGCGCGCGCGCGGCGTCCGACGGGAGCGGGTCTGGC
>KV724631.1:1373-32136 GCA_000500205.2 Phytophthora lateralis | reverse complement strand
GCCGCCGTTCCGAGTGGAAGGCGGGTGCGCAACGGCAGTGCATGGACGAAGACAAGACTTGCTCGGCGCCGCGCGTTATCGCAAATGAGCCCGAGGTCCCGCGCCGCCTAATAATACACTTCGCAAAAAGTTCCATATTTCATCGTTTATGTAGCATCGGGTGGCTGAAACTGCAACTACTGAAACGACCGTGCATAAACGTTTTAATAGCGAAACAACGCAGAATTTAGTTTGCAGCCCGAATTCAGATTGATGAAGTTACTGGTGTGAATTCAGAGGATAAAGTGGGTATAAACTCGTTAATACGTTTAAACACCGGTCAGCAATCTTGCGCATCACGGCATATCTTTTTTCCAGCCCGGTCGTCATGGCTACAGACCGTACGGTACGGTGCGTCGAAACACTGTCTCCCTATCATCCGACTCAGCCGACCAGTTGCGTAGCTTGCCAAGACAAGATATGCTGGCCCAGCACTTCGTGCCTGCAGGCTGCAAGTGGTGCTGCTTGAGTGCCTGCGGAGTCCAATGGCGTTTGTAAAGCCTGTAGCTTTTTCGGCGCACGAGTTCGCGGCAACTGCCGACAACGCGTGTATTCTTCCAATTGCGTTCGTACTGTACAGTAGGTATTCCCTTTTTTGTCTTTGGTATCAATTTTGGACACAACGAAGTGCTGGGCGTTTCGACCGCCGAGGCTTTCGCTCGTCCAGCGTTTCGCTGGCGATTCCGAGTGATCTGCCTACCTTCTTGAGCAGCGTCAATCACTAACTACCAACAAGGTCCACCAAAAGCGAAGTCTGGCAAAGGTATCATACTAGTATATTTGTTGGGGAGAGACCTCTGTAGCCCCGGTACTTCTCAAAAAGGTGCCGCTGACACACACACCAACCTAGAGTATCTGCTTACAGGCACGTGGCGCCGAACAGCGGCTCGAGCTGCGAGTCGATGATCTTGTTCATCAGCGAGAGCAGCAGCTTCTGGCTCACGTCCAGGAACACCTTGTAGTACTCGGCCTTCTTGTTGAGCTCCTGGGCCGAGAAGTCGAGCAGGCCGTTGATGATCTGCGTGATGAACTTGCCCGAGTTGTGGAAGGCAAAGTCGAGGTTGGTGATGGCGTCCCAGCCCAGCGTCAGCGTGTTGATCTTGGCGTCCTTGAAGTGTTTGTAGATGGCCGTGGTCAAGGTTGTGAGGTCGCCGCTCAGTGCGCCCGTCATGATGCTGGTCATTGTAAGGTTCTGGCACACGGACGTCGAGATGCCCGACGCGCACTCGAACAGGTTAGCCTCGAGGTTGGTGATAATTTCCGGCTTGCGTACAGCGAGCGCCACGTCCACCGTGATGACCTGCGGCTGGCACTTGATCGGGTGCAGCAGGTCGACCCAGCAGATCTGGTACCACCTGTGGTTGGGCTGCGCGACCTCCACAGTGAACGTGCCCTCGAGTGCGATTGTACCCGTGAAGGTCGTACCCAGCCCCAGTGTGTTGCTGTTCGTGACGTTCACCGGCAGGGGCGAGATGGTCGTGATGCCCGACGCGTTCAGCCAGTTGATGGTGGGCGTCGCCACGAACGTGTAGCCGAGGAACGAGACGTTCTGCGACGCCAGCGTCTGGTTCTGGATGAGCAGCGGGTCGCTCACGTACTGCTTGAGCACGGCCGGCGACGTCTTGATGATGGTCACCAGGTTGTCCAGGGCGATGAAGTCCGCCGTCGCAGTCTCGAAGTTCGCGAGCACGCACGTGTTGTTGATGGTAGGGGCAGCCGTGGGCGCGGCACTGGGCGCGATCGTGGGCGCAACCGTGGGGACGACACTGGGTGCTACCGTGGGTGTAACTGAGGACACGACACTAGGAGCGACCGTGGCAATACCACCGCCGTTGCCAGCAGAGACGGCGCCGATAGCGGCGGCGACTGACGCGAGGAATGTGACGAACTTGGCCATTGTGCTGCAATGGAGAGAGAGAATCTGTACAGGACGAAGCAGATTGGATTGTGCGCGACCGGGGCTGCACCTTCACTCGGTGCGACACCGAATCCATCGACCAGATTGGATTGATGGATTGGCGAGGGCGCTCGAAAGCGACGTGTTATTACGGTCCTGATGGTGATAGTCACGTGGAATCAGACTTCCCTGCCATTTACTAAGCGCCAGACGCACTGGAAGTCCCGGCTACCAAAAATTTTGGTTCATTTAATGAACCAGAAAGTGCTTTGTATCCTGCAGAAAACGGCCTGCCACAAATAATATACCAGAAACGAAAAAAATGGCAGTGTCATGTTCATACTAGGGTTGGTCCCAGGGGCTGGGAAATGGACGCTTGCAAGACTATTAATAGATCTCGACGACGTACCGTTTTCACTGCTTACGACTCGAGGCAAGTGGCGCCGAATTCCGGCTCCAGGTCGTTCGTGATGAGGTTGTTGAGCAGCGACAGCAGCAGCTTGTCCAGCACGTCAATGAAGATCGTGTAATAGTCGCCCTTCTTGTTGAGCTCTTCAGCCGAGAAGTCGAGCAGGTTGTTGACGATCTGTGTGATGAACGTGCCCGTCTGGTGGAACACAAAGTCGATGTTGGTAATCGAGTCCCAACCCAGCGTGAGCGCAGTCAGCGACGCGCTCTTGAGGCGGAGCAGCACGGCCTCCTCGATCGTGGACAGGTCGCTGCCGCTGAGCACCGACACGAGGATGCTGGTCACCGTCAGATTCGAGCACACGGACGTCGCGATGCCTTCAGCGCACTGGTACATGTCCACCTGCGCGCTTGTGACGACCTCCGGCTCCTTGAGCGCGAGCGCGACGTCCACAGTGTAGGTCACCGAGTCGCACACAAGCGGGTGCAGCAGGTCGACCCAGCAGATCTGGTACCACTTGTGGTTAGGCTGCGCAATCTCCACGGAGAATGTGGCGGCCACCGACACTGTGCCGGTGAAGTCCGTGCCGATGTCGAGGGTATCGGAGCCCGTGACGTTGATCTGCTTGGGCGACAGCGTCGTGAGACCAGACACGTTCAGCGAGTTGATCGTGGGCGTGACCGTGAAGGTGTAGCCCAGGAAAGAGTAGTCCTGCTCAGTCAGAGTTTGGTCCTCAACGGAAAGCGGGTCGCTGACGTACGAGCTCAGCAGCGACGGTGACGCCTTGATGATGGTCACAATGTTGTTGAGCGCCGTGAAGTCCGACGTGGCTGTCTGGAAATCCACGATCACGCATGTGTCGGCCACGGACGCGCTGCTCTCAGAGGCAGCGGAGACAAGGCCGAACACGGCGGCGATGGCAGCGGCAAAACCGAAGAACTTGGCCATGGTGCTTGGAAAAGGCAGGTATGTGCTCGACGAAGCAAATTGAATTGTGCGGGGAGTACTGGTGGACGCGGTGGGGCTTCGGAGAGACCGTGACTTCAGCATGAGCAGACACACTTCTCGGTATCATCTACACGCAGGGAAAACAGTCATGGATCACCCCCGAGTCAACTCTGCATGTACAATCGGATAGGTGGGGAGCTCTGGTGATCAAGGGTGACATCGCGCGTTGCCACAAATACAGCGACGAAGTCCACAACAAAACGCGAACTGCCACAAACATTGGTGGTTGTCTGTTGATGAAGTTGGTGATGAAGTCCTCTATCAAGAAACCTTATAATGTACTTACAGCACGAATGAGCACTCGCAAATTGCAATCAAGGTTGGTTCGCTTCAATATCGAAGTCACCATATAGCCGGATCGCGACTTGAAGCACGTATCATCGGTATTGAACTCGAAGCTGACGAAGATGTTTGGGCCCAACCTGGTCAGGGGACCTGCAGACGAACACGTACGCGAAAACCACATTTCTGCTTGTTATGCAAGTGGCTGCCCTCAGCTTGATGCCAGTACTCACCGAAGTATTTGGATAAGGTGGGTTTGCAACCACAATGGGCCTGTCCAAGGCTCGAGTGAACAGAGATGTAAGTTAGAAACAAACAAGCGCAAGCAGAGCGAAGACGTATTAATTTGCTGGCAGTAACGTTGAAAATGGGGTTGAATCACCGAGAGCAGCAGCTTGGATTGCCAACTACAGGCAAGTCGCCCCGAAAAGCGGCTTGAGGAGATCGTCAATCAGGTTGTTCAGAAGCGAGCGCACGAGCTTGTCGAGCACCTTGATGAACGTCTTGTAGGCGGTCTTCTTTTTGTTGAGCTTCTCCGCCGAGAAATCCAGGAGTCCGTTGATGATGTTGGAAATGAAGGCGCTGGTGTCATCGAAAGTGAGGTCGATGTTCGCGATCGATTCCCAGTTCAGAGCTAGCGTTGTCAGCGACGCGTCCTTAAAGTGCTGGAGAACAGTGTTGAGCACGCTCGTGAGGTCTCCGCCGAGCGCGCCCACGAGAATGGACGTGATGGTCATGTTAGAGCACACGGACGCCGGGACGCTCGATGCGCATTGGTACAGGTCGGCCTCAACTCCCGCTAAGATTGTGGGCTTGTTCAATGCCAGAGAGACATCAACGGTGACGGTCTTCGAAGGGCAGCTGTGCTGGTGCAGCAGACTCGTCCAGCAGATCTCGTACCATTTCTTGTCGAGCTGCGTAAGCTCGACCGAGAAGGTGCCGCTCACCGACACCTGGCCGCTGAAGCTCGCGCCCAGGTCAAGCGTATTGGACCCCGTGACGTTGGCCGTCTTGAGAGAGATTGTGGTGATGCCACTCACGTTGAGCAGCTCGAACGATGGCGTGGCCGTGAAGTCGAGGCCAAGGACGGAGAAATCGATGGCGGTCAGGGTCTGGTTGGTGAGCACCAGCTGGTCGGTGATGTACATTGGCAGGAGCGAGGGCACAAGGTTTAACACGTTGTTGAGGCCAATGAAGTCGGCCGTGGCCGTCTGGAAGTCTGCGAGCACGCAGGTATCCGCCACGGTGGCGGCATTGGTCGCCCCGAAGACAGCACTCGCGATAGCGGCGGTGCAGGCAAGCAGCTTGGTCATCTTGTCTTTCAAAGTGGAAGGAGTAGCGTCGGTGGGGAACTGCTTGTGCGCTCAAGAAAGCAAATTGGGTGGTGATCTTCGCAAGAAGCGAGGCGTGTGAAGGAATGAAGGCAAGGGCTATAGAGCGCGAGCCCCTGTTGCAAAGGTTTGCTGAAAGCGCGCGTCAAGTGGAAGTATCGGTAGCAAACAGCAAAAACTGGCCGATGATTGTTCACGGTATTTTTCAGCTTGATTTCCCTGCGTCTCCGTTATGGCGGG
This sequence comes from Phytophthora lateralis, assembly GCA_000500205.2. Taxonomy (NCBI): domain Eukaryota; phylum Oomycota; class Peronosporomycetes; order Peronosporales; family Peronosporaceae; genus Phytophthora; species Phytophthora lateralis. The sequence continues at coordinate 26,930 of KV724631.1, read as the reverse complement.
GTGGGACCTCGTCTCGCTTCGAGACTCTCGCGGCACGGTGATCAAGATGGCTGATTGAAGCAGCTTATTTGTGGCGGTTTGCCACAATTAGTGCTTGTTTCTGGCATGGTGCAGTCTACCAGCTGCCGCAAGCAACCCCAACGTGCCGTCCAAACTGCCCTAGGAATGGATCCACTGACCTACTCTCGCGACAGCAGACTGCCATGGCCGGTGCAACGAGGCGGGGACTCTCAGCAGCGGCAATTATCGATGATTGATAGCCGATCGATTCGATGGGCCATCGATCGACGATATGTACATACATGTACTTTTGTCTCGCGTCCGGTGTCTGCTCTGCACGAGCGTGAGAAACGGCTTCACGTCACTCGTTCTGGTCCGGTGAATCCTTGCCCGCGAGCAGTGCCGTGGGATCGCCCCGGCGCAGACTTTGCCTTCAACGGAAGCAGAGGCAAGTTGCCAACAGCGACGGCAGGAAGGATGGAGTGCTTGGACGGCCCACACGTGTTGTCGGTGTCACGATGCCGTGCAGGTAGCGACGTACCAAAAGCAACTTGTAAGGGTGATGGGCAGATGACACACATTGACATTCACGGTACTATTATGGATGTTGCGCGAAGGTCGCGTAAGCTTCCTCAGCAGCCGAATTTGATGCGTTGGTATCTGATGATCTGATTCTGCGTATCAATCACCAAGACTAGGACGATGAGCGCGGCGCCGACCAACGTGGTGCGCTACGAGGTGCCCCACGGGGACTTCTGCGCGTACCTCAAGGGCTTCTGGAAACGCAACCTGGAGTGGCGCCACTTCGGCGCCAGCTTCAAGCACCTGCGCTCCACCAACAACGTCGTTTTCATCGAGGAAGACCTGGACGCGGCACGGCAGCCCAATTCCCAGTGCGAATTAGCCGAATCTGCTGCAATTTTGCACTTTATAGTGACGTATTACACTGTGCAATCGTATTTTTAGGTTCCTTCGGTGGTCGTTCGGACGCACGCACAAGAAGCAGGACCTGGCCAGCGCCTACACGGTGCAGGTGCGACGACGCTCTGCGGCCTCGTTTTGAGGCAATTGTTTGATACTTGCCCCTTGCTGCAGTTCATCCCTGATGAGCAGGGCACGTTCATGGAGTGGAGCTTCGAGGGCGTCACATGCCACGGAGTCTTCAAACCCGAGGCCAGCGTGGCCATCCTCAACTTCTGTCTGCAAGACTCCATGGTCACCATCACGTACCGCGTCCTCGACGCCAACAGTGAGCGTCTAACTGTACGGTTCTAGGGGTGACAGAGTTACTGACTATCGGTTTCTTTGGGCAGCGATGGCCGTGTGCATTGTGGACGTGGACAGCGAGCACACGCCGACGATTCAATACGGCAACATGTACGTGACTTCGGCTACGTAGTACATTTGATAACAGTGCGCAAATGACTCATGGTTGTGATGTGCTACTGCTGCAGGTATCGCATTAACCCGTCCAAATACGATCGCGAGCCTGAGGACTGAGTCACCAGCAACTTGAAGCATGAATCCAGATCGCACTTAGTTGAAATCCCGGATAATACGAGTCTTTTGTGGTTTTACGACGAGGAATGGAGACCGTGACCCGTAGACGAGTGGCGATCGGCGGCACCTTCGCGTGCGATGAAGCGCTGGCTGTGCCTCTGCAGTACCTACTGAAGAATGTTGGTGCCATTCTGTTGTGCTGGCTAGGGGCATTGGGAGCTGAATGCAGCGGCATGGAGATCAATTGCCAGCCAGCCATGGTCTTGGGGAATACATCGCCTGTTGCTGGGTTACTAATGACTGTATTTGCAACTCTGTTAGGCTGTGTGGAACGTCGACATTGACTTGCAGTGGCTGCAGTACGGCAGTCTCACAGGCTTTGACGAGTGGTCGGCTGACGTGCTGCACGCTCATCGCCCAGCGGACCTGGTGCTGCTCCTCATTCGCCTCAGTGACCTCGAAGCGGCGCACCCCGAATTGCATCTCACGAAGAAAAGCGATGACGATGTTGGCACTAAAGTTGGTATAAATGGAGGCCCGATCCAGCAGTTTGTGCGTGGTCTTGAGAGATACGACGCCTTGGCTACGACGGCTCCTCTGGTGATCTTGCTGTGCCCTTGCCCACCCATGACAGCGACCAGATTTGACTCTGTGGAGCGTGAAATGCTGCGCCGAATTGAGTCGATGTCAAACGTGTCCGTCCAGTCGTCCGAACAAGTTATGGCGCTATTTCACCAACAATACTCGACTGCTTTCTACGACGCCATCGCCGACAAACGGCAGCACTCTCCGTTCACCCAGGCTATGCTGAACGTGTTAAGTTTGTCATTGTGTCGACAGATATGTCGGCTCTTCTGTACTGCTAGCAGCCGCAAGAAGGTTATTGTCCTGGACTGTGACAATACTCTATGGGGCGGCGCGGTTGCCGAAGTCGGTCCTGGAGGCATCGATCTTGCTCCTCGCTTTCTTACACTTCAGCGTTTCGTTGTCGCGCAACAGCAACGAGGCATGCTGCTTGCGCTCTGCAGTAAGAATATTCCTGAAGATGTGGCGGAGGCTTTTGAGCAACGTCGCGGTGACATGGTGCTCGATCTGGACAAGCACGTCGTAGCGACGAAAATCAACTGGCAACCGAAGTCGGAAAATATCGCGCTTCTTGCCAAGGAACTCTCACTTGGTGCGTTGATGCCTGTACATTATTTTGTGCTGCTGCTGACAAATTGTAACGCGTCGTGGGTGTATTGCATTCATAGGACTGGACTCTTTCGTCTTCATTGATGACAATCCACTCGAGTGCAATGAAGTCGTGACTGCGCTGCCGTCCGTAACTGTTATTTCGCTCGGAGCAGATTTTTCCGAGTCATTTCTCGATCTGGAATGGGTGTTTGACGGAAGTTTGAGCACGAAGGCGGGGGATTCTACAGTTAACCCCAACACCAAGGAAGACCGACAGCGCACACAGCTTTATCAGCAAAATGTTCAGCGTGAAGAGCTTCGCGAATCCTCTTCGACGCACAAGGCGTTCCTCAGTGCTCTCGGTGTCAAGATCGTCTTCGAAGAACTCGATCGTAAACAAGAGCTTCAAGAAGATTCTTCCTTTACTCGCGTGCTGCAACTTCACCACCGTACAAATCAATTCAACACGGCAACAACCTTCGCAAAACGATTGGGAGAGGATGTGCTGCTGGAGTATGCCGATGCTTCGGATCACACCGTGATTTGTGCCCACGTGACTGATCGATTCGGCCACTACGGACTCGTGAGCGCTGCTCTTTGCCGACGCATATATGATGACGATATTCTGCGTGTTGACAGTTTCTTGCTCAGCTGTCGTGCGCTTAACCGTGGCGTTGAACATGCCATGATCCGAAAACTCAGTGAGATCGCAGCTCAGACTAGTGCAGCAAAGCTGGAGTTTACGTGGGAGCCAACAGAGCGCAACCAACCAGCCCATGCATTCTTTTCGGCGTTGTCAGATACGGTGTTCGCAGTCAGCAATGATCGACAGATGAAGGCCATTCACAAGAGCATGCAGAGTATCGGTCAGACTGGTACATGGAACATCTCTGCCGATAACGCGAGCCAAGTAACCTTCCTGAAGTCGGAGGACAGCTCGCATTACAGCAGTATCGAACTAGGTGGGTTAACCGGATGGCTACTTCGTATTCGCCCCACTTGTTGGCTACGAGATGTTGCTCTTTCAGCCGTCAGGTGGATATTATCCTCTGTTACTTTGCCGAAGTTCGTAACACGGTTACTCGAGCCCTCCCTCGTCCAAAGATTTGGTGGGATCCGATTTACTGGATCGTTGCGTGTACCGCTTCGAGAGCGTGGCAGTCTGGAGAAGTTCCTCAGTTCAGCCCTTCGTTGCGTACCAAGCGTGAACAATTTCGCGCTCACCGGTGGAGATCATGCAGATTCCACTGAAGACGACAAATTTCGACGGAAGGCGCGGCACCAAACCAAGTTGGCGCTTGTCAACCATCTACACGAAGAAGCTCCGCGCGTGATCTGGTCTGCTAACCGATCGTACACTGGAGGAGCTCAGACCTCTGCTTCTGGTGCCGTCAACCAGGAATCTATCGCCAATAATGAGTCTGGATCGGTAGCCACTCTCCAGCTCGTCTGCGGGTCCCCGGCGTGCTCTGCAACTGTCCAACGTGAAAGTAGATGCGCCTTTCAGCGGTGCCGCAACTGCTGCTACCGGATCCAGCGCCTTCTAACGCGCTCACTGCATCACGCCAACGCGGAGGCTCGAAATTCGGCTGCGACCGCGCTAGAAGCAGAATTCGCTGTTGACGTTTCCCGAACAATGAACAAGTGGCAGGTGTCTGACCCCGACACACAATGGTGCAAGACCCACCAAAACAAGCGTCGGCGCGGAGAGATCTACAAACAAAAGAATGAATGAGACTCGCGCTCTGCAGATATCGAGTCGACGGGCAGTAAATACATTCATCGAGCATCGAACTCGTAACTTTCTAGCACTTGGTTGTCTCCGGTGTCGTCGCTGCTCACACTGTCACTATCGCTGTTTATTTTTTCACTGCTACTGCCGCTGCTGCTGTCACCGCCGCCGCTGCTGCTGTCGCTGCTGACGTCGCTGCTTGAAGCACTCTCTAGGTCACTGCCGCTGCTCTCGCAACTACTGTCGGTGTCACGATCACTCTCGCTGCTGCTGTCACGGCCGCTGCTGCTGTCGGAGTCGCTGTCGGAGTCGCTGTCACTTTCACTCTCACTCGCGATGATAGGCCCATACAACGCCTCGTATCGCTCCACCCACAGGAGTGCCTTGATTTCATCAAGAGTTCGTGGCGAGCGGTGATGCCGGATGCTCTCAAGAATCTCTTCCGGGGTGGTGCAGTCTTTCCGAATGGCGGGCGACGTAAGCAACCGTATTGATTGAGGCTGGATCCCCAAAAGTACTCCGTAGTAGTGCCCCGGCAAGATGTTTTGTAACGATCGCGCTAGATCGAGATGGGTAACAACCCCGAGAAGCCCGTTTTGCTGGCAAGCCGCATACGCCGCATCCACAAAAACCTTGTCATCCACGTACACAAGCTTCTTAAGGACACTCTTCATACTCTTCTTAATCTCCATCAATCGAAGCCTCCGTAGACGGGTAAAGATACCTGACTTCACGCGCATCGTCTGCTTCACGAGTTTTATCGCAGGAAAGTGCGGGTGTGGGCTGGGCAAAACTCGCTTCATCTCTTCAATCGCTGCCTTGGCCGCGTCCCTCGTCACCCTGTAGGTGCCTTTATCTCTCTGACGCCGAACATACGTGGCAATAAATTCTTCGTATCGCACCAATAGACCGCAGTTGCCGTAAGCCAGTTGGCTTTTGTGGATCCGTTCCCGAAAAAAGGCCACCCAGTACTCCATCACTTGAATTGTCGGCAGTAGCATATCTGAGCGACGCAGTTTTTGGTATATCGCCGAGTAGATATGCACCAAAACGGCATCAGGGTTGCTGTAGACTTCTTCCTCGATCATGCCAACATATCCTGGGATCGATACTGGCGGTGCGGACGTAGAAATAGCATCAGCTTTGCGCTTCCGACTTGAATGACCAACTTCACGCTTGAGTGCCTCGTACAACTCTTGTACAAACTCGGAATTGATCTCTTGTCTTTCGCCGGTTCGCGTTACCACCACTTCTGCTTTGTCACCAGTTGCCTCTCTTTCCACTATCAAATTTCGGTCGATCACCTGGAAGGTGTCCAAACTCCCTCTAAACACCGGCAGCGGGGGATTATTACGTTCCTCATCCCTGACGGTCACATGCACGAAAGGCATTTTAGTAAATGGTGTATGCACAAGCTGCTCTGGTGTCCGACTGGAAAACGAAGGGAAGAAGCTATACAAAAGCGTAACATGTTAGTGCAAGTAACTTCACACAACCTCATGCCCATATCTGGTAAATACCTTTTCAGAAGACGGCCGTGCTCTTGGCTGAATGTTATCTCCGGAGAAGCCATCGCAAAGCACAGTGCATCTGCCATAGCACGAAAACCAGGAAAGAGTCGCTCTCCTGCAGCAGCACGGTAAATAGACACTTCCATGAAGCTACTATCACGTTTCGACAGGGCTGCGACTTCCTCCGTCGTGCTTGGCCTTGCAAAGTAGACTCGTTTCCACCAAACGTGTTGTGCTCCCACATCTGCAATTGTAGCTTGCTGTAGCGGATCCATTTCTTCACCTCCGACTTGGGCCAGCAAAAACTCATCCTCGTCCATCGCTGTGAGCAGCTCTGCCAAATTCCTCCATAGATCCAGTGCTATCTGGGGATTGTGGACAACGTACGAATCGCTGCCACACGTATCGAGTGCCTCAACTAAGATTTTGGTCAGCACAAACGATGACACAGCTCCAGCACTAGAAAACTCGAGCAGCTTGTCTAGCGCGTAGCTGCACGAAGGGTCATTTTTCATCCATCTACCATTCACAACAAAAATAAACGAAGAGTTAGCAAGAGCACCCTAGGAAACAGTAAATTTAGCGGGCGGCTTACCGGGTGTACACAGCAACTTTAGCATCCAATGAATCCGGATAATAGTTTTCCAAGAACCCGGCAAGCTGATTAGGAGAGAGCAGAACCATTAGATGGAGCATAACAACAACTGAGTCAAGCGTCGTACCATTCTTGCCCCATGTGGATCGTTTGGGTTCATGTGGAAGAAAGCCTCTAGGAAATCGCACGCTGGTTGGATATCCCCTACCAGGGTAAGCAGCTGGACGTAGTGTTCCGCAAACAACGCAGACTTTGGACTGTGTGCCACTGCACGCCTCAGTGCATTGCTGGCGTGCTGATACAGAATGTGAACCCCGATGGGTGTTTTGAACAAGTAGTTGGCCTCAATCACCGATTCAACACTTTCACTGGCGTCGATCACATTGCCCGCTGCTGGCTCCATGTCATCATCTTCTTCTTCCTCGTCAGCCAAATCTTCACGTTTGAGCAATTCACGGATCTCTTTTGACTCGATGAAGATGAGCCAGTAGCATAGGATACCGAAGTTTGCCAGTACTCGGGGATCACTTTCAGCTTCCTCTGTCTACGTTCACGAAATGAAACTCGTAAGACCTTACGGACACGCGAGCTGCAAAAAAAGATTATTGGGTGGCATACCTGCTGAATTTTGTCTTGGTACAAATGGTACGCCTCATAGAACTCGCCGTGAATCATGTGGAAGAGCCACATCTCTTTCAGAATCGACAGTTTCTGAAGCAGATACGCATGAGTCGAGAACGCATCATACGCAACAAACTAAATAGCAAAAGACTTACGTCTATGTGTGGAGTTGCCAGTGCAGCGTCGTAGAAGCCCAGCAAATCCTCGCGGTAGTCGGGTTGCCGACGTAAAATCTCTAGGCTAGCCTGAAAGCCACAGTGACGTTAAAAATATGATTCCAGAGAACTTGTGCGGGATGCATGCGTACCTACCTCAATGAACAGTGCTGGAGACACCGCAAAACGATGGTACATCACGCTCAAAACTTTTGAAGCACCTGCATAGTCTCGAGCCCCCATAAGCTGTGACCACCAAAGCGACTTTAATTTTGACCAGGGCATCGAACTCATTGATCAAGCGACCACTTACCCTTGGTAGCAACTGCTCGAGCACCACACGCAGCCGCGTCGGGGCGCTTTTGTTGTTCATTTTGGCCTTCCACTGGTTGAAATAGAGGTAGTGTCTGCCCGTCACGTTGATCAACATCTTGATGTGGAGGTCGTGGCTCTCCGTAGCTGGTACGACGCCTGCAACCAGTGGATTTCGGCCATCATCCAGTGGATTGACTATATCAGCGATGTCACTTGGCACCTTGGCTTCCGTTCGAGCATCTGGGCCCAATATCTCATCGTCGGCCAGGCGTGTGTCAGGGCTGCTTTCCTGTGCTGTAGAGACATCCACCACCATTTTCTCATCGACTTCCACATCATTTCCGCCGTCCGACGCATTCGCATCATCTTCCATCGTGTCTTCATCCACCGTGAACGGGTTTGAGCTGTCCTCCTGTGCAATGGCAACAACCGCGGCATCGATCCCCAGCTCGTCCTCGTCCATTCGTGTCACATCGCTGTCGTCCGAACCATTGCCGGCATCTACTGCAGTCTCTTCTTCGACCTCCATGCGTGTGTCGGTGCTGTTATCCGACGCATTGCCAGCATCTACGGCGTCCGCCGCCAGCTCCGCCATTCGTGTGTCCGTTCCAATAACGCTTTCACTTCTGATATCATTGTCTGCATGTTATTTTTCAGGTAATACATTATTGCAGGTTTTATTATAGCTGCAACTTGATATGTAAGTTTACCGTAAGCTTAGTTGATGCACGGCCTCGAGCTGGTTGCTCTTTCATTTACTCGGAAAGTGCTTGTTGCCAGTGGTCAACACAGCAGCTAGCCTCTTGAACTTCTTAGATCGGCATTGACAATTGACAGCATCAAAAGTCACTATTGCGCAACAAAGACTTCAACGCAAAATTGATGTTGAAGGTTGCTGCTACATTACTCGAGCTCCTGCTCCCCGTCGTCCTCGCGCAGCAGAATCGCCGCGATCATCTTGAGCTTCTTCTCCGTCTACACAAAGCACGACCGCTGTTAATACGCCTCCCTCACCACCTCATGCGAAACACGTAGCGGGGTAGACGCGCGCAATTGAAGGGAGCCGCTCGCACGAACCCGGTTGTGAGCACGCAGACTGCGCGTGAGTTTGTTGTCCGTGGCCTCGAACTGCGTGTGGGACGCAGCATGGCGCTCCTGGAGCCCACGCATGATCTCCTGCATGATGGTCTCGATCTGTCCGAAGGTTTCTGCCAAGCACAACAACCAGCTTCAGCTCCGCTGTGTCCTCAATCCCCAGACGCCATTGCCCACCTTCAACCAGCGCCTCCATTTGCTCCTCCTGGACGCGTTTGCGTTTCCTTAGTGTCTCTAGGTGCCCGTAGCACTTGGCCACGTACGGCGTTAGCTGCTCGCCGTCTTGTGTCACCTCCTCGGCCGACGAGTGGGGCGTCTCGTGCTCCGCGTCGTCCTTCGCCATCGAATTCCGCATTAGAGAAAAACCCTCCTCCTCCTCCTCTTCCCCTTCGGTGGCAACGCCGTCTCCACTCGACATGACGCCGTCCTCGTTTTCCTGTAGCACATGCTGGAGGTTAGCACTCGTCAGCTACCACAGGGGTCACATCACATGCGAGACGCACGCTGATCAGCGGCATCTCCATCTGCTTTCCCTTGGCCATGCTGCGGCTTCCGTGCAAGTGGCACTTGTCGAAACGAAATCCAAAATGAATAGGTAAGACGGAATGCGGAAGGGAAACCAAGTGACCATCACTCATACTTCAACTGCAACTTGTATCATGCTCTCGTTTATGATTTATGACTCATTGCTGGTTGTCTTCGTCACCCTTGCCGCCTAATGTGTCGCCTCCCTTGTGCTCCATGTTTTTGTTCTCCGAGTCCTCTGCCTCCTTGATCATGCCCAGGAAATTGGCGTCCACAGTGCGCAGCAGCTCCTCCATCTTGTCGTCCTTGAGGCTGCCGCCGCGGTCGTCAGCCGCGCCTTCCTCCATCGTGGCCTTCTTACGCCGCAGCTCCTTCTCCTTGGCCTCCAAGTTCTTCTCCCGCTTCGTCTCCCGCTCGAACATGCCGTTGATGGCCGCCTTCTCGTTGGGCTGCGAGACCGCGAGGCCGTCCGACAGCTCCATGAGCGAGATCATGCCGTTGCAGTCTCCCACAGCTACGAGTTTGCCTCCAGACCCAGCGTTGCCTTGCACGCTGACGGAGGAAAGAGCCACGTCGCCCACTTTGTGCGAGTACGCCACCTCGTTCTGGCGGTAGAAGAAGTCCCAGATATCGACAACGCCGTCCATTCGAGTGACAAAGAAGACGCCGGCACGCGTGGGCGACCAGCAGCCTGCAGTCACGTACGAGTCGTGGTAAATCGTGCTCATGATGGGGGTCTTGAGGTCCTCGCACCACAGACGCGCTGTCCAGTCTCCGATCGTGAGGAAGAACTTGTTGTGCGTTGGGTTGCGTTGGATGGCACACACAGGTCCGTGGTGCTTGCCTGCTCCTGTGTCGTAGAGCGTGATACCGTTGTTCTGCTTTGCATTACGCAGGTTCACGCTCAACACTGCACCTTGCTCCGTTCCCACGAGATATTTAGTAGGTCCAGCCTCTGTGTTGTACTCCATGGACGATCCGCCGAACGCCAGGCCATCTTTGTCGGTGAGAAGCAGTTTGTGCGTGGGCTGCGCAAGGTGACGGATATCCCACCAGAGCATCCAGCCGTCGGTCGAAACGGAACAACATTGGTTACCAGTTTTGCTGGAGATCCAGAAGACATCGTACACTGGGTCGTGGTGTGAGTGCTCGATGATAGATGTCTCTGCAGGTGCAGCACCCGACTTGCGCAGGTCAAAGAACGAGATGAGACCATTGTAGGACCCTGCAACGAGCTGGTCGACGGATTTCGGGTTGTACCGCATGCACACCAGCGGAGAGGCTGGCTTGAGAGTCGTCTCGGGGGTGTTCGGGTTCAGCACGTCCCAAATGTACGAGTTGGCAGGTAGTCGTGCCGATGCGAACTTGGGATCCTGGAAATTGAGGATGCAGTAGCACGCGGCCATCTTCTGTGGACTCTCCGGGTGCCAGTCGATCTGCGAGACCGTCCGCTTGACCGGCTCAGGATCCCGGAAAACAGCAAGACCCTTTGCACTGGGCTGCTCTGTGGTGGCGGCTTCGCCCATGTGTGCGAAGTAGTCTTGGTAGATGTTGATGGTGTTGTTTTGCTTGAGCGCGCGATCCACCACCGGCCCAAGGCTCTTGACTGCCTGCTTGTAGTCGTCGTCCTTCTCTGCTTTCTTCCGGAAGCGCTGTACGTCGCTTTGCTCGGCCGGGTCTACATCCTTAGGCCAGCCACCTTCGACATGGCGCATGCTGCTGTGCTTGGTCACAAGTCTCTCTGTGTTCACCTCGTGCTCCGACATGTGTGGCGTTGTATCCAGTCGTGTGATCATCGGTCTCCGCCTCACGTAGTCATTCTCCAGCGCATCGGTGGTCGGGATGCTCTCCAGCACCTTGGCGTCCACGTTGCGGAAGTCGCAGTGTCTTCCGAAGCTCTCCCGCTGCTTCGTGTATAGGTACGCGAGCTCCATCCTGCAGTGTCTTGGGCTTGTGCGTCTCGGTGTCGATTAGGAAGTGACACAGCCCAAATCAAGGATCGCGTCCTTTCGCGACCAGTGGTCGCAGTCTCCTATCCCTGTATTACAACATGGCAACCACCTATCCTAGCTCCAAGCTATGCAGCTACACGCACGAGACCAGCACATGGAGATAAAGTCGGCATTTTTCTTGGTATTTGTCAGGGTTTCGATTCTCGCTGGCGCTTGCTCGTTCGAACACTCCACGACATACAACGACGGGAGGGCAGTCTGCAAGTTCTGTAATCGCCCGTCTCTTATCTGTGCCCAGCTCTGGTTGATTCACTGTTCTGACATGCCTTACGCCTTCTTGTTCGGGTGGCGCTCCAGGTACAGTCGCAGCTCCTCGACCTCCTCCAGGTCCCGGTGGTACTTGTTCTGCAGATAGCCGCCCAGTCCGGCGCCCGCGCCCATGAACAGCACGTGCTCCCACGGGTCTGTTTCGCAGCAGTTAAGCAACAACAAAACAAAGCTTAGTTCAGCAATAGTAAAAAGAGACTGTCGGGTCGTAGCAGGCAATCTTTGCAGGTCGGACAGAGAGAGGCACGTACGGCGCATGTACGGGACCTTCTGCAGCACGTTGCTGCCGAGCTTGGTGGAGATTCCCATGAGGGTGCCGACGGCGATGCCCGTGAAGCCCATTGCTGCTGCCTTTGGTCGAGTCGCTCAGTTCCGTGGGTTCTGCCCCCACAAGACCAGCGGTCAAAAATGCTCGCGTTTACACGCATCCCATTGGCTAAAAAGAGACTATGTGGTCCACATGTTGAACGTTAATGTCGCGGGAAGGTTGCGGCAGCTTGGGACGACATTCACGACGGTTGGTCCAGCCTGACCGCCCCAAAGACTCCGACACGCCAGCAGTTTACTTGCAGCACTTCCGTCCTGTAACCCACTTGGCAGCGATGAGCGACACGGAGAGCAGCAAGAAGCACAGCAGCAGCAGCTATGAGGAGCGCGTTAAGCATGTGTCGGTGATCGCCAAGCCCCTGGCCTCTAAGAAGCAGACCAAGCGCGCCTACAAGGTGGTCAAAAAGGCCACCAAGGTCAAGAGCATCAAGCGCGGCGTCAAGGAGGTCGTCAAGGGCATCCGCAAGGGCGAGAAGGGCGTGTGCATCATTGCCGGAGACATCTCGCCCGTTGACGTCATCTCGCACATCCCTGTGCTCTGCGAGGAAAACGATATCCCGTACATTTTCACCCCGTCCAAGGTGCGTCGATGCATTTCTTGGTTGGTAACGTTTTAAGGCTAACTGATGATTGCAATTGGTATTTGGCAGGTGGATTTGGGCGCGTCGGCACTTTCCAAGCGGCCCACGAGCTGCATATTGATCACGCCTAACAAGGCCGGTTTCAATGTGCAGGATGCGTACGACGAGCTGCTCGAGGACGTGAAGCAGGTGCAGCCGACGTATTAGACCGTTAGAAGGCAGCCAGTGGTTGCCGCTCGCCCCCGTCAACTTGCATACATGTAGCACTTTATCATTAGTCGTGTCTTCTTGATGCTGTTGTGCTTCCACACATTGAGCCCTCAACTGCAGATGGATGACGAACAGCGTTATATGTGATGTATCAGAGCAAAGCCATCCGTGCTAATGACGTACTAGTATGACCTTGGATGCTGCAGCCCGCTGCTTCCCGTGCTTTTTGGCGATCCGAACCAAGAGGCCAAAACAAAACTGTATTCCATTACCTTAGCTGCATGTACTCTTCTACTACATAGCAATAAGACACGCACTAAACCATATCGTCACGGTCAATTGTGGTTGCATCAACTTGACGCATTATCGACCAGCAGACCAGATGCCTACAACAAGTCGTTGAAAATGCCACGTGCGAGGTCTTCCCAGGTCGCGAAGTTTGTCGCCTGCGGGAAATAGTGGAACAAGCCCTTGATCGACCGGCTCGGGTGCAGCAACACAAGCTGGGTGAACCGTTCCTGAAGGCAGCGTCGGTGCGTGGTGCTCTGTGCCTTGTCACGACGAATGTACGCTTGCCAGTACTCCGACGCCAGCGTTTCCTTCCACAACTCGCGGTCACAGTGCTAAAGCAACCAATGTACAACAACTTTGTGAGTTCGGCGAGATCATACAGTACAGCAGCAACGGTATTGCTTACCAAAGCTGCAAAGAAGACGGCAACGAGATCGTACAGCGGATCGCCCGTCTTAGCATCCGCGAAGTCAATCACAGACGTCGGAACCCATGCGTGCGGTCCAGCAAACCGTTCCTTGCGTTTTGCTTCAACGGCTGCCAACCCTGCAGGTGTCGAGATATCACCGTCTTCCTCCTCATCGGAGCTGCTGCTACTGTTACTACTAGTTTCCCACTCTTCCTCGGTGTCGAAGCGACTATCGCTTCCGTCGTCTTCACTATCATCAATACGGGCGTAAGTAGTGGGCTGTCTTCCCTTCAAAATTGCGAGACGGGGTCCCAGGGGAATACCCAAGTCCTTCAGATGCACTTCATCCAAGAGGCTCACGGACTCACTAGTCAGTTCTTCTTGCTCCACCAGGAGCGGGATATACTTTTCGCAACCAACCGACTTGAGGTACGACGTCAAGTCCGACCCTTGTTCACCCGCTTCATTTGGTACACGCGGCACCATCAAACCACCTGAGTGTGCATTCACCTCCACGCCGAGAATGTTTTCGTCCGTCAAGTCGCCGTGAAGCAGTACAGGCTTGATCTCAGAAGAATTCGTCGGAAGCAGTTCTGACACGATAGCATCCCTGGTAGCATCAGGAAGAAAGTTTTCGAGGAGCTTCATCAGGTGTGCAGGTAGATCATTTTCGATCAGGTGGACTACAGGTCAACCATTGTGTTAGCTTCAACACACTGACAACACAAACCAACACCAGCACACTTACATGACACGGCACGTTTTCTTTGACGAAGCATGTAGTGGATGTACCAATCCCACTCAGCTTTGCTGTGCCCGTACACTCCTCGGAGCTCTGGGTCAATAGGAACAGCGTGAAGCTTCGGTAGGAACTCGCGACTGATCCACGCAGCCACGCCTTTCCAACTTTCTGGGGTAGCGCCACCCTTCTTCGTGATCGAGTCAAGCCCAACACCGTCACTCTTGTACTCGATCATAACGTATGGCCATCGCCACATTGACCCTTCACCTTCATCATCGTCGACTTCGTCCACGTGAAGAAGGTGCCCAGAGTGATACAAGCGAGGAATCATCGCTTGGAGTGACTGCTGGGCCGATTTTTCAATCATCTGGTAAACGGTCTTCTCAATGCGGAAGCAATCCTCCATTGCATATCGCAGCGACATGGCCTTCTTGAGCTCATATGGCTGCAAGACGTTCTGCTTACGACGCTTTGACGGAGATGCGAGCCCGTTATCATTCGAGTCGAAATTTGGGGCCATGTAGGCCTCAAAGTCGAACTCGCCCCAATTCTCGTTATACTGGCTAAAGAACTTCACCAGCAGCCGCTTTCCCACTGCAAATGTCGGGTTCACACGCGACGTCAAGCTCTTCATCTTCGGATATTTGATTTTACCCGCACTACTTTTGGTTGTTACTGACACGTCCGCATTGTTCGTCAGAGCCAGCACTTTATGGCGTTTGATGATCTTCTTCAATTGAGGCTTCCAATACTCCAGGATACGGAACGACGCCATGTACATGTCTTCGCTTAGATACCCATTGACACGAGGGGCCTGAACAAGACGGAAGATGTCAAACGTTTCTGGTCTTGTGGTCCGCAGCTCATGTTGAAACATTGACAGTGCCTCGTCTTGTCCGTCGTTGAGCAAGTCCTTCATGAACATGACCGCGTTGTGCGAATCCACAACGTTCTGTGTGACCGCGATCGCGAGGTCCAAGTTCAAAACGAGATGCCACCACCCATTGGGGACGTAAATTGTTTCCCCTTCCTCTTGAATAATCTCGAGTGGCTTTTGGTCAGGAGTAAGAGTCGGGTAGACGTGCAGATACCACATGAGCGACGGCATATCCAGACCACTATCGCGGTACTCACCGTTCTTGCCAACATTCACCCCCGGTGGCGGCGAATCAGGCGGGTAGATGGCCCACCTCTTTCGCCCCTTGATAAGCGAATTCCAGGCGGATGTCCTTGCTGGATCCTGGTGCCACGGAGCCCCGGTGCGCTGCGATCCGATCACGATCCAGCGGAAATCAGGTCGAGTTGACCCTGCGGACAGCTTCTTCTTCTTGTCCTTTCGTACCTTCTTCCCGCCAGCCTCCAATTTGACACCCTTGGTCGGAGCCTTCTTGCCATCTATTCGTTCTTCTTCGTCCGGATTTATAATCACGCTCAAAAAATCTTCCCTGAACACCTTGAGGTCTTCGGGATCATAATCGTCCAGCATAGCAGGCATCTTTTCTCCAAAACGCGCGTCGAAAATGTACAACGGCGTCTCGTCGTGCTGGTTCTCGGCATACTGGAGGTAGTCAGCAAAGCTCATTTCCATCGTAGGACGGCTGGAGACGACGTCCAAGTTGTGCGTGATACGATGTTTCACGTCGCTGGGGAACCTTTGGATCAGTTTCTCCATCGTCCACTGCACAGCACATACCAACAGCATCAATACAGCTTCTATCCCCATCGAAACATAGTCTCCGCCTACCTCCGAAGACGCCTTCCAGTTGCCAATAGCGTTGCAAATGATGAACGGCACCTTTGAGTATTGCCTGGAAGAACAAACAAACAGAAAACTTTCAGCTACAGACAGCAAATTCAATACAGCGCCGTACTGACTCGTAAAAGTCTCGGAAGGTCAGGTCCTGGATGTCCATCTTCTTGAGGCGACGAATAGTGGGGTCCTGCTCCTCACTGGGCAGCAGATAGGCGTCGCCCAGTTCCATGTGGCAGCGGCACCAGCGCCGGTACAGGAAGTCGGAGCCGAAGTCTCTCACAGCCACCGGTCGGAAGGCATGGGCCAGTTGCTCCAGCGGCCGCGGGTCTCGAGGGTAGAAGGTCGTGAGCTTCCAGTTGCGGTGGAAGGAAAAGTCCCCGCAGTGCAGACGCACGCACTGCGCCATCCAGAGCGGGTCTTCTTGGCAGAACACATAGAAAACTACACGCAGGAAACGGTGAGGACGGGACATCGACGATGGGAGGGTACCATGTGAGGTCTAGGCACCGTAGTTGACTTCCGAGAGGCGCAGCAGCTCCGCCGGTTCACAAAAGAGCGTCAGGTACGCGATCAGCTCGTCCGAGAAGCTCGCGAAGGCGCTGGAGGCGAGCGCTGGCTGGCGGAACATGACGGCGAAGCTTCAAGAGGACGAGATGGAGACTGCCACCATCATTGCGGACACGCGTGCCTGGGTTATTATTGCGCGCGGCTATGTGTACACCAGGATTTTGGCCAATTACAAGGAAGTTGATCAGGTTGAAGTGGGGCTTGCTACTACATGGATGTACTTGTCTCGAGACGAAGCTCTGATTTCGCTGTGCTCTGGTGCTCATTGGCGCTGCGAACTACCTCGGTCAAGCTGAAGCAGGCCGGCGTAAGCAAGGATAAGCTTAACCTTATGTCTATTATACCATCGCGGTGGGTTGGCAGCAGTCTGCACCTTCATGTCGAGCAAAGACGTAGAGGAGCATCATCGCGTGTTGATCGTTTACCTCAGCGTGCACACCATGCATATTATTGCCCGATGGAACCACCAACGAGAGTTGCGGGGTGTGGTCGAGTGGCGCGACAAAGGCACCAAGCAAGAACAGGTAGTAGACTGACGACAGACCTGGTGTCAAGACCACGGCAGTACTCTGAGTGAGGTGTCTGTCGCAGTTGCGCCGCCCAATTCAACAACAGATCGCGCGATTTGCATGAACGTGGTAGTTTGCGATAGACTCTTTTAGCTCCTGCCATCTCGCCAGCTTGCCCTTGGCCAAGACCAACCTGGCATGCGTTAGCCAAAGCTGAAGTGGCTCGCAGGGTACGCGTACCTTGGTTACATCCGTTGCAACCTCTTATCGTCCATAGTATCAACTCTGTCACTATCACAGTTAACATCCCTCTCAGTAGTAAAATTACATGTCATACATAAAATAACCGTTCTAATAAATATCCTCTCTTGCAGCCTCTCCGAAGCACCATCCACCAAGTATCGGAGGTTCAACCGTTTGGAAACCCCCGGCCTGTCCAGTTCAAGGGACGCGGCATTCCGCAATTCGCCCCCGACCGCGCATCTCATTCCCTCGTATCGATGCCACCGCCCGTGGATGCCGTGCGACCAGGCACGCTCACCGTCCCGGATGACGGCTCCACCGTCGCTGCCCACGTGTCGAAGTCGCCCGTGACCAGCGACAGCAGCGACGGCGAAACGCCCACGCCGCCGCCCGCCCCCTCGGCAGCCAACGGCAAGAGCGACGAGCTGCGCGCGCTGGAGATGCAGACGCCGCCGCGCTGCCAGCTCGAGGACTTCACGCCCTTCGCGCGCTGCCACCTCTGGAAACTCATGATGTCCTTCTACGACCGCCAGGGCGTCGAGTCTTGGGCGCAGGGCATCGTTCCGCACTTCATCACGTCCAACACGTTCATTGCCAAACGCTACAGCAACGTGCTGCGCGCGTACTTCCGAGACGCGATGAAGCCGCGCTCGGCCTCGCCCGTGGACCCTGCGCAGCCGTTTTATATTGTGGAGCTTGGCGCCGGCTCGGGCAAGTTCAGCTTCTACTTGTTGAAGGCACTCGCGAAAATGGAGGTGAGCTTCGGATCCTACCGGCCTCGAATGCAGCAAAAGAGACGCTAACGGTTACTTGTTTCTGGCTTGTGCAGAGCGTGTTGGACTTTCCGCTCAGCAACATCCGCTACATCATGACGGACTTCACGGAGCAGAACTTCAACTTCTGGAAGACGCACCCGGCGCTCGCTCCGTTCGTCAAGCGCGGGATTGTGGACTTTGCCATCTTTGACGCCACCACCGACACGGAGCTGCGCCTGTATTCGTCGGGTGAAGTCATCCGCCCGGGCGACTTGGCCAATCCGTTGTGTCTTATTGCAAATTATCTGTTCGACACGTTGTACCACGACCTGTTCCAGGTAGACGGAGGTATTTTGAAGGAGGGTCTTGTGAGTGTTGGCTCGAAGCGTTCGGAGGAGCCTGATCCACTAAACCCCGAGATTATCAAGCGTTTGAGCAATATCTTCAAGTACGAACAGATCGACGAAGCATACTACGGAGAGGCAAAACCTCACTGCAACAACATCCTGAAATGGTACCATGAATACTTTGATCCGGCGTCTTCGGGTGCCACGATTCTCGTACCCATCGGTGCTCTTACGGCCATCGAGCGCCTTGCTGCGCTGTCCAAGAATGGGCTCATCGCGCTGTCAGGTGATAAGGGGAACAACAACCCCGACCACTTCAGAGGAGTTAGCGACCCGCACATCGCCGTGCATGGTAGTTTCTCCGTCATGGTTAATTATCACGCTATTGGCGTCTACTTTGCTAGCCGAGGTGGATTCGCGTTGCATAGCCCTCAGGAAGAGGCCAGCCTTAAGGTGTCCGCATTCGTACTACCGGCCAACGCTGTTGGTGAATGTGAAGCAGCCAGCTCGACAATGACGGAACTGTACGGCGACGGACTGGATAAAACATGCGAGAAGCGTAGCCTACAGTTCCCCAACCTCTCGACGGCTTTTGAGGATGAAATCGTATCATTTGGACCCAACGACTTCTTTGTGATGCAGAAATCCACAAAGGAGGATGCAAAAGCGCCGTCGCTCAAGGCCGTATTAGCGCTGATGAAGCTGAGCGGGTGGGATCCGGACGTGTTTTACAAATTCCGTGATGTGTTGCTGGACCAGTCACCGACTGCTGCTGCCAAACTGAAGCAGGATGTGATGTACGGAATCCCGTTGGTGTGGAAGAACTACTACGCACTAGACAAGGAGAAGGATGTGGCGTTTGAAATTGGTCGCTTGTATTACGGTTTGCACGAGTACGACAGCGCACTCGCGTTCTACACCCTCTCATCACAAGAAATGGGCAAGCACCACGTTACAAGTCACAACATGGGACTTTGCCATTACAGTAAGAAGCAGTTGGAGCTGGCTGCGTCTTGCTTCGAGGAAGCCTACGGACTTAACCACTCGTACCAAAAGGCTGCCACGTGGCTTCAACGCGTGCGCAAGGAACTTGGCATCGTTGCGGGGGATACTGTTGTAGTTGCTGGACAGACTACCATTACAGGAATGGTTGATCACCAGCAGGTGCAGCGGTCTGTGGGAAGCCTGGTAGCGCAACAGATCCTGTTGACGATGCCTGATCACGAGGACGAGAAGACACGATTGAGCCCAACATCACATGGAGTTGCTGGCGTCAACATACTACGAAAACACGAAAGCCAAGACGGCAACATCGTCTAGAGGATTCGTTCACTGCTTTGCCCTCAGACAGCTATGAGGATATGGCGCCTACTGCACCAAGTGCAAGGCCGTCACACATCGCGGCTGTGCAGCTCTCTCTCATCCCGTCGCCATGATCGTAGCGCCATCTTCCTACGTTAAAGACTACAGTAGATTATCTTTGCACAGCGTGTGGACTAGCGCCCTCAACGCAAGCTGTTCACCGTTGTTTTAGTGCTATTGTCGCTGCTCCTACTTTGGCTTGTTGAGGTTGAACTCAATTTCTCTGCCGTGGAGGATAGCGATTCTGTGTGACCCCCCAACTGAAGTTCGGCTCTCTCGCTTGTCGGCCCTCTCGTTCTGTCGTCTAGCGCTTCGAGTGCACCCAGCGGATCCTATTCTCTTGTAGTTTCAGCTGTACATTGGTGGCGCTCGCGTAAAATAGGATCAAGAAGCGATCGTTTACTTGGACTGGATTGAGGCAACGTCGCCCGTGATCTGCCAAGCAATCATCTTGCGGTCGTTGCCCGCGGAGAAGAAGGTGTTGCTTGGACCTATAGAGATACGTCGTACGGCATCCTGATGCCCATGGTTGACATTGGCGCCCAGTGTGGTCTTATACGCGAATGTCGGCAATTCCTTCACTGAGATCGTGCCATCCTGACATAGCAGCAAAAGTTACAGGATCAGTCCTACAGTTCCAGCAAAAAAAACTTTAAAGCAAACAAACATACCGCCATGCCAATTAGCAGAATGGGAGACTGTGCGGCATCTTGCGTGCCGCATAGAGCGGTAACCTGCGAGTCTTGCGTCTCCTTGAAAAGCTGCTGGAAGGGGGGCGTGAGGCCCCAAACAATAATCTCGCAGTCCAGGCCGCCGCTGATCAGGAACGTCTCGTTCCCGTTCACCCAGAACTCCAGGTCCATGACTGCATCCGTGTGGCCATTTTCCTCGGCCGACAGCACCTTGACGCACTGGTACGTGGCCAAATCCCAGAGCCGTATCGTCGAGTCCACACTCGCCGAGGCGAGGATCGGCGCGCCGCCCACCGCAAAAGTCTTGAGTCTCGTGACGCCGCGCACATGTCCTTCCATCACCCCGCGGCACTTGAACTGGTTGGTGGCTGTGTCCAACTGCCAGTAGCGGATGCATCCATCTGCACTGCCGCTGAAGAGAGTGGCGTTGCCCGTGGGGTCCGTGGCCACCGCCAGCGCCTGCACGTTCATCGTGTGTGCAAATGGCATCGTATCAGACGCTGCGAACTCGAATGGCGGTGCCTGAGCGTTCTCGAGGTTCCACCCTCGCACCATTCCGACCGACACCTTGGGGTTGGGTGGGAAGCGGCCTTCGAAGCCTGCGAACAGGAAGGGCCCGCAGATCACGAGGGCCACGACCCCCTCCGTATGCGGGGCCTTGTCTCTGTTGCCTCCTCGACCTCCACTGCCATTGCCGTTTGTCGACGGAGGCAGTGCGTCCTGCACGTTGATGGTGGTGACCTCCTGCCAGGTGGCGCAGTTCCAGAGCTTGATGCTGGCGTCCGCAGCGCACGTGAACAGCTGCTCCCGGTCGGGCCACATGGCCACATCCTTGATGGCTCCGCTGTGACCGCGCGTCTCGCCGATGGTGCGCACAAAGTGCGGGTAGCGGCACGGCCGCCCGCCCGACGTTTGCTCGAACTCGCACTTGCCTCCATCCATGAAGCGCCTGCACACCTCGTTGCCCACGCCGCCGCCGTAGCCCCCGCGTCCACCGCCGCTGTATCCTCCCCGCCCGCCGCGATTGCCGCGCCCGCGACTGCGGCCTCCGAAACCTCCTCGCCGGTTGTTGTAGCTCATGCTTAGTGTTGATGGGAATGCGTGGCCTGGCCAATAATGACTGCAGCGTTTGAGACAACGGGGTACATGTACCGTGGTTTGTGCCACATAAAATGATCACGAAACCCGTCAACTTTTACTTACAATATTCAAGTGTACTGCCTTTTCGGGTTTTATGGAATTTTGGTGTATTGAACCCGCGAATTTCCCCGTAAAAAAATTCATCGTGTGTCGTACATATCGCTCACACGTCACAGAAGCAAGTACCGTAGGGGATAACGCTCATAGTTATAGTGAATCCCATCTAGGGACTCACGGCTGTTTGGTTGTAGTACACACTGTCCTGGAAGTCGGCGTCGCAGTACGGGAAGAGGGTATCCGAGTCCGACGGGAAGAACAGGTGCTTGCCAGCGGTGTACGTCGAGTAGACACCGAGAACAGTGCACACCACGATCACGACGCCAGCGCCGAACTTCTCGTACATGGGGACGTGCTCCCACGTCTTGATGAGGTAGAAGATCGTCGGCAGGACAATGCAGTTGGCCGTGATGGCCGACGCGCCCACAAAGTCGACGAAGTCCGAGAAGTGGTCCTTGAAAATGATAGACAGAATCACCAGAACGACGATGATGGCGAGACGAAGCACGATGTACTTGACCGCGTTGGCACCGCGGTATTCGGCAGCCTCCAGCTCGTGGTTGTTGTTGATTTCGCCGGTGAGAGGGAAAACTGACGTCCTCGAGCGACGGCTGGACGTCATGCTCACGCGAGAGACTTCGCTCGTCTTCGCAAGGTCAGGCACAGGCGTGCCGGATTCGCGGTAGGCGATGCCGTTCTCGATCTCCTCGGACTGCTTCTTGTGCATGCCCAGCACCATACGCTCAGCGATGTAGAAGGCTGGATTGATGAGCACCGAGAAGGCGATGGTCACGTGCATCTGCATGGCGATGTAAGCCAGCACGACGGTGCCCCATTTGGGGGCGAAGCCCAGTGTTGTGAGGCCGGTGGTGGCGTCCGGGTAGATGACGTACAGCAGGTTGCCCGAAACTTGGCATCCGACCGAGAAGTACGGCACAAACCCGAGAATCAGCAGCAGGCACATGATGAAGACCATCGTGACGGTGACGACGCGAGGCATGCGGCTCGGATCACTGTGCTGACGCTGCACGTCTGAAAGGACAATGCCGGCTCCGAAGCCCATGGCGAGACTGCCGAACGCACCGGCGACCTGGGAAAGGCTCAACTCGGGCGACGGCACGGACGGGTGGTCACTCATGCCGTGGGCCACGATTGCAACGCCGATAGAATCGGCAATCAGCGTGCCCATGCAGCCGGCAAAAGCGGCACCAGCACCTTCTTTCAGGGTCGGCACCAAGGCCAGCGGCAGCACCGTGATGGTCATGAGGATGATCCAGGTAGTGGTGCTCCAAGCATCGGGGAAGAGTCCGTCGAGTACACCGCCGCCGAGCACAAGGAAGACGCACGGCATAAGCAAGCAGGAACCCATCTGTGAGACGACGCACAGCCAACGGCCTGTCTTGCCCATGCACCATTCACCGAGGTCGCTGAAGGTGTTGACCGAGTTGGGAGCGAGCAGAAGCACCTTGGACATTGCGACGGACGCGTAGATGTTGGCGAGTGCCATGAAGACGGTGGCGAAAAATCCGAGAATTGGGCCCGCACGCGCGAAGTTGGCCGGCATACTCAGCGTGCCGACGCCGCACATGCAGCAAAAGAGGCTGAAGGAGAACTTAGCGTCCTCGAACGTGAAGAAGGGCTGTTTGGCCATGGTGACACGGTCGGCAGCTGCGAGGTTTGCGGGGACTTGCGGACTGCGTCGTCAGCAGTCAATTTCAAAGTGAACTGCTGGGGGCCCGCTGCATGCCCTCCAAGGTGGGCATTGGAACCGAGACACTTGCCGTGGCTACGCTCTTGTCCAGCACGAAGCACGGCCAACGAATAGACTCGCCCCGCTTGCTCTGGATACCTATGGCTGAAGTATACGGATACCAAGACGTGCAGAGACCTTCCGGTGCGAGGACATGAGAAGGGGGAGTTGCTGGGACGCATGGCACCGGCATCTAATCCATACTTGCACGAGTTTTTCGGGTGGCACTGCCCCTCCGACCGCCCTGGTCCCTTGACACGGGTGTTGCACTGCTCTTGGGCTGTGCGTTTCGCCGGATTGCGATCGCGAGCCTGAAAGGGGGCTCTTTTTGGCGCCGTTACCCGCCGCGAAAACTGCAAGTTGCAGTCGGCAGCGCTCCGGTTAGTCGACCACTGCTTGGTACTAGTAGCGTACATTTTCCGACGGTGCCGTCGGCGATGGGATTTTGGCGATGGTATTGGCAGCGTGAGCCTCTCAAATTGTGTGACGTTGGCGGTGCACTAGATAACGATTGAGGAGGACCGTAATCGGTGAGTTTAGATGTCCATTACTGCTTCAGCGGCGAGGTGATGGGCCTGCGACTGTCTCGTTCCAGATGCACCGGCAAGCTATATGGTCCCTACGATTCCGAGGCAAGGTGACGAAGACTCCATGTATAACTGGCGATGAACGTGTTACATCTGTATTGAAGTGCTCGTCTAAACATTCTGACGCCCTCATGTTGAGACTTCCTCTTCAATCTGGGAAATTTGAACTTACAATCAATCATAGCTTCCGAGTCGTGGAAAGCTCGGCGTTCATTCTCGCCGCGACGCAGATATCGGAGCCCGAACACGTGGCTTCACCGTGCAGTTTTGTTTGGGATCACCATCAAGAGACGGTTTGAGCCATGACCCCATGCACCGCGTGAAACGATTTTCAACGCCAAAATGCCCCAAGCAGAACGCAAAGATTCCTGCACAGGCTCATCGAACACATTGCCGGCGGGTATCTTTGCATTAGCTTCACTTTATTTGCCGCGTCTCCATGCAAACGCCGAAAGACACGTGTAAACCTTGCATGGACCATCGTTACCGGCAAACGATGCAGGTGTTATCTTAGAAGCTCGCCGGCGACCACGAAGCGCGCAGCAGCTGTCGACCACCAGGGAAACAAGCGAGCGACTTCGCCGTTTTCGCGTCATGAGGTGATCGGCAATCGAAGCCACCACTACTACATGTAATACCCACACCATCGAAAACGTGGCCGCGATCCATTATCAGCGTGGCATCGCTGCTCTTGCAACCGCGTTCAGCAACCGTGTTCAACTTGGCCTCGGTCACAACAGGTCTGTACAAGTTTCGCGTTCTCGCTTCCTGTATAAGCCCCTATTAATACAACAAAAACTCGATCGCCCATGTTCCTTTTTGTTGAACACTTAAGTGCAAGCTTATGCTCTCGGCTCGCCACTCCCTGGTACAACCACTGGTGACTACAGATTTGGACGGAAAGATGTGACGGACACAAAACAATGACAGATGAGGTTTTACAGCGACGGACAGAATGCAACAGCCAGCACAAAATATTTGAGCCGATAGTTAAGCAGGATAAGAGAAAGAAAGAGCCAAGCAACATCTTGGCAATAGTATTGGACAAAATACTCAGGTTTTAGCTTTTACAGATCTAAATTTAGCGCAATGGAGGCAGTTATATTTTGCAGCTAAAACTTAGTGTTGAGCGCCTCGTTAAAAGCTTTCGTGACGGTGGTGGTTTTGATGGACTCCCACGCTTTAATGGTTCGTTTGATGGTGGCTACCCTCTTCTCACGGGCAGTCAGGGCCATGTCCGTTTCTTCCAGCCACAGAGCTCGTAATTTTGACTTCAACGGCCCCATAATTCCGACGTCTAGCGGCTGACAACACTGAGGTGGAGTTTTTCTGCAATGGCTGCAACACAGAAACTAGTTCGCCTGCAACGAGGCCGCGGAGACGTGGCAATCCAGGTTGTCCACGAGGAGGTCAGCTGGCTCGGAAATGTGGTGACGCAAGAGCGAACGAAGGCAGAAGGTCCACACACGACTGTCCGTCCAGGCCTTTTTTTGGACAGTGTAAATATGAGCTGTTAGCACAAAACATATTAGTACGTTTCATTTAATCTGCTAATATAAAAAGCATCTCCTCTTCAATTGTGCCATTTGGTGCGCCTCTCACAATGAAAAGCAGTGGCAATTTCATACCGTCTGCACGTATGGTGCAAACGGCTGTCATTCTTGCAGAGTGCTTTTGTTGGGCAGATAGCTTTGCCGCCTTATCTTTGACGGGATTTTTGACTGGGGGGGG
>KV724630.1:0-28565 GCA_000500205.2 Phytophthora lateralis | reverse complement strand
CCTGTAGTGCTGGTGTTGGACAACAGCTCCACGCATGTGGGAATCGGTAAGTTTAATTGGGTTTGGTAATTTACCGGTAAAACGATAAGTTTTGGGCTATTGATTTTGACGGGGTATTTCATATTAGGTGAAGTATCGGCATGCACGGAAAATGGCATTCTGCTGGTAGCACTTCCGCCAAATGCAACGCATTTGTACCAGCCGTTGGACGTTGCGGTGTTCAAGCCTTTCAAGACGATGGTGAAGATTGCATCACATTCCAAGCTGCTCTCAAACTCGAGTTGTACGGTCTCAAAGACTGAAGCCATCGGTATCGCTTGCAAAGCATACCGTGCTGCGCTAATAACGCGACCTACCAACGCCGTGAACGGCTTCCGAACGACGGGTCTTCACCCCCCATCTTTGGTACCTATACAGAGCCGCCTCCATCTCTTCGCGAGTGGCGGAGCATGCGGGGACGAGGGTAAGGAGGAGTGGCTCAAGCGAAAGCGGGACATTCAAGGTGAGGTCCGAAACGACATCATAGTACTGCCCCCGGCGCCGTGTGGGAAGGGTAAGAAGCGTAGAGTCACTGTTGACTTCGTCGGCCGATTTGTTACGAAGGAAATGCTGCTCCAAGGCGACATTTAGATAGGTAACCAAACCGAGCACGAAACTGGTCACCCCAATTTTAGGACTCATTTTTGAATTTCCACTGCATCACACCCAATCGTCACTTTGGATCTAAAAATATGAGTTTGAAGGGGCGGCATATGCTCTTTAATTGTAGCGTTTCAAATTAACGATCTGAGCAAAGCTAAAGATGCAGCGTCTATTTTTCGAACAGGCCCAAAACCACACACTAAAGTGGCAAATTACGTTACACAAATTTTAATCGTGGTCTCCCCATTAGGTCTATTTAGGAAAGTGGTAGCTGTGTGGGGCCACTCATTACCTGACGCTTGTAACAAAAGGGAAATCTGCAAAACAAATAAAGCTATGTGATTGGATGAAATTATGTGACGCTTGTAATAGCAGGAATATGGTACGCTTATTTAATGTGATCGTTGAGGTATTTTAGCTGAACCACACTTAAAGTCCGATTTTCTATGGCGCACTGTGATTCGCCAAAAACGAAGGGCGTGAAGTGAATAAGCTAATCAAAACAGTACCGTGGACGCCATCTCCCGCGAATATGTCAGTAAGAGCAGTACCGTGCAGAACAATGGGGGGGTAAGCTCTCCGTGAACAATAAGTTCACGACTCCCGGCCTAAGGGAACAGAGTACGACTGAGACGGTAGGTTAAGACTGAATATATTTTATAGGTGAGCCAAGCTTGAATCATACAAACTCTAAGTCAACTATAGTAAAACCTATAGAAGCGTCCAATGGTTGGGTCACAGCCAACCGGTACCACGTACCATGGACACTAATGAGGGACATCCCGTCACTCTTTATGTAGAATGGGTACACGTCGGAGTACCCCGTTACCCCCTCCCCCCTAACTATGAGAATCACACCTTATTCTCCAATCAAAGCGGAGAGAATTTGAACTCCCAAGGGGGGCAATTCTCGGGCGCAGCCAAAGCACGACTGATGCGCCCTCTTGACAGTCACACAGTGACTTGTGTCTACGTTGGACACTGCGAAGTGCTTACTTGCACTAAGGGCGGTGACGCCGCGAAGCCGACACCCTTATCAACCCGCGTTGCGACGCAAGCAAGCGTCTAGTGCTTCGGAACAGGATGCGACTGCATCAAAACTTGCGGTGGTTCGCCTAAACCACCAGCAGTTCACTTCGGAGGACCCGTGGGTCCTCCCTAACACTTCGTGTGTCTTGAGTCTACCGTGTGGGACACCTTCAAGGGGATCGCGTAGCCCAAGGGTGGAGAGAGCTCGCAGCCCGCCTCCCACCATAAATGTGACTCACCCTGATCACGCTCAGCGCATGGGCACTTCGGCGCCGTACGCGCACTGAGGTCATTCGTTGACCAGATCACAGAAGCATCATGCTTCATGATTATCTTACGGTGGCCGCCATTGGCAGCCTGCTCATCACATCGAGCATTATAGGTAGAGCAGCAATCCCCGCCCTGCGTCTTGGTCATCGAATCATACACGCTTCGGTGTCGGACATTGACACCGATGCAACTTGTGATACGTCAAGCATGGTAACGGGTTACCAGTAGGCTCTACCACCTTCGGTGTTGAACTGGTGACTCGTTCGCGCATCCCTTAGACCAGGACATGGTCACCGTGCGTGCAAGCCTGCACACCCCTCGGTCTTTTTGGTGACCGCGTCGCGTACGGGCCCTTGACCACGACGTCGTTCGAGTCCATAACCACGCCGGCGTACAGGCCCATGTCCACGATGGCGTACGCGTCCATGACCACGACGGCGTACGCGGTCGTGACCCCGTACACCAGAGGTAGGCCGTGTACTGTATGTACCACAGCCATATTATGTGCTGCGAGCGTACACGTCTGCACGGCATCCAATTTTGGTCAGTATGGACAGTTAGGTAGCGTGTATATATCTGTTATATACAAGCCCCTATTGTGACACCCAATAACTCGTCTTCCTTTCGGTCAGAGTACGTGCCCGTGGACTAGTATTGTATACACAGTTGTTGGTATGATCTAACAAAACCTTCCGTGTGGAAGTTAGTCTCTCTAGAGACTTGGGAGGAAAGGCATTTCCAAGCCTCCCCCCTCTTACGATGAAACCCCCCTCCAGGTTGATAGCCCCCGTAAATCGTCGGACGCCATTGCGTCCAGGTGCTTATGGCTGTACTCGTTTTGGAAGGCGAGCTGAATCACCTTCTCCATAGTGACCGCATGCACGCGGAATAACTGCGTGCATGCGAGACCGACCTTCAGGCCGTCCATGAAGACCGTCGTCTTGACGTCTTCGGGCAGGGGTTTCCCCACCAACGATGACGCCAACGTACGCATCTTTTGTACATACTCGTACAGCTCTCGTTTCCCTTGCTTGTAGGCGAGGAAGCGTGAGCGCTGGCGGAACGCATCATTCGCTTGGAGAAAAGCAGCGCGAAGCCGCTCGCACAACTGTGCCCACGATGCGAAGCATCCGCGAGACGTCGTCTCCAGCGTGTACGTCAAATTCTTGGCACGACCGCCTAGATTGGACAACGCGTACGCGACGCGAAGTCCCTGATAAGAGATGAGACCCGCCCTCATGGCGGTCTCAACTTCTCGGATGCAGAAGTGAAGGTTCTCGCCTTCCTTCCCTTCGAACGAAGGCACTGCCTACGGCAAAGGCTTCGGCTTGACCACAAATGTCTGTAGATTTCCCTGCACATGAGCGATCAGCTCCCGCGCATACGTATCAAACGTATTCACGCGTTCGGCTTGCTCGGCTGGTGTCACCGACGCCTAGGCTCGGAGGACATCCCTTTCAAAGCTGCCTCCCATCTTTCGAACAGACTCGAACTGCGAGTCATCCAAGTGAGGAACCCACTTCGTTCCATAGTGGCTCAAGCGTTGAGACCACAGAAGGTTCAGGTAGTTCAATCTACCCGCGTATGCGCGATATTGACTACAAGTGTGACGGAGAATACAGCACCGCACACAGAGCAAGTGTTAGAGAGCGTAAGCTGTCGGTGAACAATAAGTTCACGGCTCCCGGTCTGAGCGAACAGACTACGACTGAGACGGTAGGTTAAAGACTGAATATATTTTATAGGTGAGCCAAGCTTGAATCATACAAACTCTAAGTCAACTATAGTAAAAGATAAACAAGTGTCCAATGGTTGGCTCGCAGCCAACCGGTACCACGTACCATGGACACTAAAGAGGGACATCCTGTCGCTTTTTATGTAACATGGGTACACGTCGGAGTACCCCGTTAAATTTTTGGTCGACGCTCGAAGAGTTGCAGCTACGACTGCGTATTGGCACGATATCACGGAAGATACAGCAGTGCCAAGGCCAAGGTGGGTCCATACAAGCACAACCCACCTAGATGCGGACCTTGTTGTGGTCAGATCCCCAGCACGGTGTCAACCAGACCGTCACGGCCGAGCAGAAAGCATCGATATGAACCGCAATGCTTTCATGGCCCCCATCGATGTTGCTGCTGTCTTCTGAGCGCGCACACTGCCTTATCGGAGCAAACAAAGTATGTTGCATGCGCGAGTAGGGCATATAGCAACCAAGCAGCCCCAGACATTCAACATGAGCAATCCGAAGACAGCCTTAGTGGTGCTGACGCTCCGCCTGATCAAGCCACAGGCTGTAATGATAGCCACAAACGTGAAGCTGGTGGAATCGATGTAGTTTTGGGTTGTCGTGGTGGAGGTGCCGTACATAGATGGGTTATTTTAACTGATCGTGGCTGTCGTGTGTGACGTATCGACGGACGACCGCAGTCGTGTCTTGGAGAAGAAGGAGACTGCCGAGAGTTACAGCCGCCGTATCGTGAAGAAGTGGAACACCGGCGAGTGTTGTCACGTCGCGTATAAGGGAGGTGATTGGAGATTCAGTCAGGTGGAAAATAACAAGGTCGTCACAAATACCGGGACGTCAGCTCAATGGACTACTAGTCGTGTTCGAGGGCATGAGGTGCATACAAGAGGCCACAACATAGGAGAAGAGTCTTCATACCACGCGCTCTTGAAACTTGAGTCGCATGATCTCAGAGCCAAACAAAACCAGTACACACTAGTTTCGCATCGCTGGAGCTCAGATAGGCAATATCCCTCTGCTGTAGGGCAGACAATAAGAATACGCTGCCGACATTTCGTTACTAGTGGCGCTCTGCACCATGCTGAGGTGCTGCAAATCAATAATAGCTACACTTAGTTTACCCCTTTCATATGACAGCGCTAAAATGAAACCATTGAATCCTTGCATATATCAAAGCGTATAAAAACGTCAGGCGAACTTCATGATGCCACGGCGGCTAGTTCTTCGAGAGGTAACTGCGATAGCTGTAATTTCCCTGTTTGTCGCGCCTGGTAGTGCTCGATCAACGAATTCACAGGCTTACAACGGTGGGTTGCAGAAACCGCGGCCCGCTGCCATCAATATAAATATATTTCGTTCCCCCAGACCAGAATGCTGCATTTTCCATCGGGAGTACATGACGGACGGTTGTATCGACTACACAAGAGTCATATTTCTGTATTGAATACTTGTTTGCCTTCAATGCCTTATCATTCCATAGTACCTCGAAATCGTTACGCCCAGCAGAGTATGCTTTCCGTCCAATTGAGATCCCTCCTACCTCGCTGCTAACAGCACGAAGAGTCTTCAACAAATATACGTCACAGAGAAGGGCACAAAAACACCGCTGTTCGGTTGACCGCTTGTTTGCCTTAGTAAAAAGCCGGGCTGAGGTAAGTAGCTTCATCACTGAAGGCATTAGGGACGTTCAGCCAGTTGACAAAGACCTCTAAGAATCCAGACTCTGCGTCCCCACCGCAAATAGATTTCACGATTCACCGCAGCAAATTTAAAGCAAGGTTTAGCGCTGCAGTTCGTTGATGCGTCTCGGTTTTCGTACATGTTTCTGTGGACGACCAAAAGGCAGGCGAAGACCGCACACTCCTCGGTGGTAACGCTTTGGTCATGTATCGCATCTCATCCTAGTAAAAGCGAAAAATTTCGTGGCGGTTATAATGTTGGCGGTGGGTGCATCGTAGCAGGGCTGACAAACATACTGTCCATCCTAGAAGCATTTTGGCGCATCCGTTGACATGTGCCAGACTTAAGAACACCATATCCACTACCAGTGTTGAAACGATCATACAAATCTCCATCACTCTCACTCCTCTTGATCATCAAACATCGACGCTATATCGGTCACATTGTGCTGATCTCATTTTCCATGTGAAGCATCCGAGCAACAATCGTTCGAGTAGTAGCAGAAGAAGCGGCAACTGCCTCTTAAGTAGGCAAGTCACAAAGTTGAATCTTTTGCTGTGCTGGCCACCCAATTTTACGAGAACATTTAATGGCAATGGGGATGCCATCACACTTTCACTGAGGGCAGTTTTGGCAGCCTTCCACGGGGAATCTTTTCCTCTAGTAATCCTCGAGGGGGGGGGGACCGCACGTTCTCGCCATTTGGTTCGGTCGGTCAGATCTCCCTTTCGTATCAACGACCTTTCATCTATCGTAATTAACTATCGGGAGGAATATTGCACGACACTTGTATATATCGTGAACTACGCGTCCTGGCGCGACCAAATCGTAGGAGAATGCTAACGACATGTACTTAATCATCTCTCCGTCTCATGATTTCCGGATTTAGCGAATTTATTATCGTACTGGCGAGATGAACTGACACACCACTTGCACAAAACTTAGCGAAGTTCACTTGAAACTAAGCGCACGACCTCAGCACCACCACCAAAGGAATTGGTGGTTCACAGAGCTTATCGTTTCTTTGCATTCTGTAGTTTGGTGCCATTCCCCAAGTTGCCATGGCACCTAAAAAAGAACCAAGAGAAGATGATGATTGTGCGTACTCACCAGTACTTCCTGGTCAAATCTCAGCAACGGCTCGGCCCCGGTGTCAGCGAGCGCCGTTGCATGTGTGGTGTGGCCCACCGGAACGCACACGGTGCCGATGCCTTTGCTGGCCCAGCACCCCAGCGAGGTCGCCCGCTCAGATCCGTAGTCGCAACTTATCACGGTTATATTGCTGATATAAAAAAACGTAATCTATCGAAAAACGACCACCGCAAGATCCATCTGTGCAGCCATAAATGATCTGACAGGGGTAGCCATTGCAGAGAGGACCATGCGTGCCGAGTTCAAACACACGCCCCCCTATCATCCCGAGTTGCAGTCGATCGAGATGACATGGGGGGCGCTTAAGAACCGGATTGCCATGGATCCGGCGTTGTCTGCTGCAGACCAGGGGGAAACGATCTTGGCTGGCCTGCAGGGCCTGCTGTGCAGGCCATCACGTTGCGAGAGTGGTTGGGCGACTACAACAAGGTGCGCAAGCAAGAGAAAGCTTACATGGAACTCGCACCTCTGCCACAGTCGACACCGGCACCATCCGTCCAGGATCTGCAGCACCTGGCCTCCTCTGAAGACGTCGTATGCATGGACACGACGGAAGGCAATGTGAACACGACGGAGGATTACGACATTTCGTTCTAAATACTAGTTCCTCCGGGTTTGAAAGATTGCAATTATGGCCTATCCACAGACATAAGTAGTCCTTTTTGAAAGTCTTCTTAAAGCGGACCCAGATCTGATAGTGCTCTTGTCAACGTCGAACTTGGTGGAGGCGTCGCGCTGCGCGTGGCGGTCGTGGCGCCCTCTAACACTGTGTAGCAACGAGAATATAACGACATCTTGGTGCTCCCTAGTGCTGAGGTTGGGCTTTGTGGCGGCGGGCATAATTGCGTCTAGTCGTCGGTGGTCGAGAGGAGGCCAATTAAGTAATGAGAGGTCCTCGCAGCCGAGCACTTTTGGCCATAACTGTTTATTTGAAAACATTTTTTGGCGCTTGAACCGACATCAGAAAGAGTGGATCAAACTGCGTCCATTCCGCTAATCAAAATGTGCAAAGCGAACCCACAGGCGTAAACAGGTTTTAGCATATGTTTTTCGATGCAAACTTTTTCAACCGGAGGAAGTACATTTTAGAGGATATCAAATGTCGCTTTGTTATGCATTTGGAGAGGTTGTAAATATTACCGGTGGAGGTCTCAATAAGCAGCTGTTTGTACATAGAAGCCATTTGTTTGTCTCAGCATCGCTTGTTTCGAGTACCGGTACACAAGTTTTTAGCTTAAGTGTATTGATCTTGAATTTTAACTTAGAGAAGAATCCATTAGTTCACTTAAAAGAGAAGACGCTGAGCTTTGTGATGATTCCAAGCTTCTACAGTAATCTGCGTGAATAGGCAACGCCTGATATATATTGGTTGACAGGGTGTATAAGATGATTGCGAAACGAGCAAAGACGTGCAAGAGGCTTATGTATTGATTTAATTGAGCAAATAGTTCACACTTGCTTTGTTTATCAACCCTGAATGATTTGAGTATGCGCCCGATTGTAGACTTGTCCGGGGAAGCTGGCAGACTGTACTCCCTCACAGCCCATATAGCCACCTCCGTGTACGACATACAGGGGGAGAGTTTGGCCTTCTCGATGATCCCGATCTTCTCGCTCCAGGTGAGACGGAGACGCTTGGTTTGTGTCTTGGGCATGGCGCGGGGTGGATACTTGCGTGGGTGCTTGCGTGTGTGAGCGTAAAAGAAGATATGAAGGCATTGGCAGCGGCGTGAAGATCGCCAACAAGGCGCCAAGATTCAAATTATGCTTCAATGAGGCCCGTTCATTGGCGCTGGATTTTTTCACGTCAGTACCTCCCCCTTCTCCTTGCTGTTCGCATTATATAAAGTTTGGGAGGATATAAATTGTATACCAGTTGCTTATTCACGCAGATTACTGTACTAGTCTGGCCAGCTTAAAGTCCGTGTATCACTGCATCTCTCGAGCACTATAGTGCCAAACACCATGGTTCCGTCCAAAAGGCATCTCTGTTAAAACATTAACATGTACTACTGTAGTACATGTACCCTTTTAAAGGGTTAAAAACTATATTCACAAAAGCTTGTGTGATGAAATTGAGAATTTAGTTTTGCAATGCAATTATTGTCCCGAATTTTGTTGAAGTTCCGAATTAGCAGATCATCAGGCATGTTGGCACAGAAGAAGGGCCCGAGCCCGTCCGGCCGCAGCTCCTCGCCCCGACAGAGTGTGGTGCTGACCAAGGGTGACTGGCTCGGTGTGTTCGTTCGCTCCTCTTGCTGCCTCCCCTTTCGTCAAGCGCCTAACTGTCAATTCTCCTTATCTAATGTCCATTAGATGTGATGGATCAAGAAGGAGTGTGGAACGTCGCCCGAGTCCTTAGTGCTCCATCCCCAGAAGAGGTATCACAGTGCCTGACATATAGTTCTGATCCCAGCAGGTAGAGTCCTAACTCTTGGGTCCTGCTGCAGGTTGAAGTCATGTACGACGGTTGGCCGGAGGAGTACGACGAGGTTGTCCGCGTGGACAGCGCCCGAGTAGCTCCGTTCCACACATTCACGTGGGCAGTAAAGTGCTGGGTCAAGTATCTCAACTGGCCCATGTGGCCGTCGGTGGTACGTGCAACAATAGTGCTGGGGTGTTGGGCTGGATATGTTAATGCCATTGTTGTTGTGTGTATGCAGATTACAATCCGGACGCCTGGAACGGCGGAAGGTATCAAGAATCTTGCAATGGAGAATCAATTGTACGTGGATTTTCTGGATGATCCGAACTTTGCCAAGCGAGACCGGTATGTGGATGAGATGGTGTTCGATGCTCGGTATATTGTTATTGTTGACGGTTTATTTGATGGGGCTCCATAGGTGCTGGCAGAAGAAGCGACAAGTGAAACTCTTTGATGACAATTATGACCGGAACCGCATGGGAACAAATGGCGCTCAGTTTGAACGAGCTCTAGAGTTTGTTCTCAGATCAGATGCAACCACAAAAATGCCCAAGTTTGCCAGAGGAACGCTGCCGTTGCAATATGATAATTTGACGACAGAGTCTGTCGAAAGGATGCGAAAAAATATGGGCAACGGGCTTTGGTATCGAAATTTCGCGAATAACAAAGAGCGACATGTGCACACTCATATTTACGAAGAGATAGGGGATGAAGGGGAGACAGCCAGTGATGAATCAGCCCCACTCTCAAAGCTCAAGGTAAGAAGGACAAAAACATTAGAATCAATTGATGATCGTAGCGTTGCAAGCACACAAAAGAAGAAGAAGCGGCCACTTCCCTTTAAACCGCACGGTGTCGCAGTGAAAATTGAGCCAGACCCGATCGCAGAAATTGACGTGCCTTACGAACTCGCGCCAATGGATAGCAGTGAGAGTGACCGTGAAAAGGATCCTGATCTAGCGAAGAAACGACGACTACATGTGAAAACACGATCCACTATACCTCCAGTATCTGGTCTCAAGAAAAGCAAGCGTGTGGCCTCCCCACAGGACAGCAACGTTGCGTCAACCATGCCACGGCATGTTACGGTGATGATGGATGAGATAATTGTCGATGACGATCAAGACAGCGACTGCAGCGGTGTCATTCAAAGGAAAGTGTTGAAGAAAACTGGGCACCCACCGGCAAGAAAAAATCGAGTGGATTGCATCCCGGCACGGTTAAAGAAAGAAAGCGGTAACACTTTATCACTTTCAGAATCGGAGGCATTGCCTCGGAAACCCATGGCAAAGTCTGCTCTGATGCATCAGCGTGCGCGACGCAGAAAATCGGAAGGGGCAGCCAATCTCCACAGGGAAGCGTGGAACGAGAGTTTCAGTGTGATAGCCAAGTCGGCAACACTATGGAGCAAGAGACAACGTACCCCATGCTCAGATTTATCCCTTTGATGCATTATTGCTAATACTAATGCTACGTTGTTGGTGCTGTAGCCTTATACATCCCAAGTGATGATGATAACGACGACAGCGGATACTCGGATAGCTTCGATCCGGGGACTACTTCTGAAGATAAGGCTGGAAGCCCGTTTGATTCGCATCTGGGCTCTCAAGAGAAAGCTGAAGATTCCCTTGTTGATACCGCAAGGCCTGCACGTCATGCAAGATTAAAGACTGAGGCGGGTTATCTGGGTCCAACCAGGATTAAAGCTCGAGATAAAGGTATGAGAAGGTCCGAGGTAAATGTCGGGATGGGATCATTAACTTTAGATTGTGCGTCTTGTGAAATAGCAGTTAATACTAAGATGGCAGCGAGGCGAAGCATTCCCCACCTTAGCGAATGTCTCAGTCTTGCTGCTAGTGCCAAGCCCAGGCGAGCCCGCTCGGAGCGCACGCTTTCCGATGACAATGATTGGGAAGATGAAGAAAAGGGAGTTCCAATGGCCACAAAGGCAGCAGCGAAAAAGTCAAATACAATGCGTCGCAGCCAGCAGTTTGAGAAGCTCCCTCATAATGAACCCGTCGCTGCGCCGGAAAAACAGAAAGCACCAAAACGGTCCAAGACAGCAGTATCTCTGATCGAGCAGCGCATTGCGTCTGCCCACGAGGCGTTGCTCCTAGATAAAGAGAAGGCACAGGAAATTCAAAACACTTCCGCACCAGACCGGCGAAAGAGGGCAAATGATGCAGCACGTGAGTGTAAGTTTTCGTACAATCCCGTGTCATGGTACTTCGTAACCGAGCTTGTATTATATATTGTGCCGTTTCTGTAGCGTGCGTTAGGTCTCAGTCAAGTATGCCAAGAGCAGAGGTAAAGGAGCCCCCTCTGCGCCAAAGAAAAAGGTCGGACGTATCATTTCTCGATAGGGGACATGGATCGTCGATGGTATCGGATGTTGATGGAGGCCGCCACGGTATGCTAAATCAGCAAATATGCGTACTAGCATGATTCGATGCACGTTGCGGCTAACCAATGTTGGGCTGGATGACTCCATGATGTACATTGCCAGGGAGGGCCTTGAAGACGCCACTAGATCTCAGGTTGAAATCTGATCAACTGGGTCACTCGTTTCTGTCGGTTGATAAAGCCTACAGCTCGGACAGTCAAGAGTCAAAAAGTGTTCCGACACCATTTGACGTTCACATTCGAGGCGAAAGCCCAAGGGTGAACAAAGCAGACGCGAAGGTCTTATCGAAAGTGAAAATATCTGTCGATTCAAAGCAAGCAGCTGAGAAGAAAGCAACCGCAAGCGACTGTCAAGAGGGAGAATCTCCAGAGGTGGGTCGGCATTTTTGTGTCATGAGAGCTGACTTAGAAGGTAAGCCTTCATGCAGCTTACCTCGATGGGACTGCGAGTATCGAAATTGTGAACTAAGTTTTGGTTGTTGTATGATAGACGTCCTGGAGGTGGATGGAGACGAAAATATCGAAACCTCCAAGAAGAAGACTATGATCAGCGTGCCACGAAAATTTGGTGAACTCTCCAAGGAAGCGGGCTCGATGTTGCCGGCGCGTGCAGATCTTTCTGAGGTATTCCAGATATCTCCATCGTCAACAGTTTTTAGCTCCAGTAACGGATTTTCGATGGAGAAGTGGTTCAAGAGTTCGCTGGTCCCCAGCTTCAGAGGAACCAAGAGTTGATGTTTACGAGAACGTTGTTGGTTGTCCAAGAAATTGAGTGACTAGCAAAAAGTGTCCCGCGACTTCTCAGATCGGGTATTTAGTCTTGCAAAATGTCTTGCAAAATGTCTTGCAAAATGTCTAACTAGGAAGTGTAAATGGGGTCTGCTCTATTTGCACATCTATTTTGGTTCCTTTTGCTAACAAGAACTTGAAGTATATCGTGTCGACCGATCACAAGGCAGAAAACGAAATGGACCTAGGCGATGGCGAAGAGGATAAACGAGGGTACAAACGATGGCCTCTATATACCGTCCGCCAGCCCCCGCTGATCCAGCCCATGCGATTATCTGCGTTCACTCAGAAGACTTGCTCTGAGCTCGGCATTCCTCCGGGGGATTTAGCACATGAATGGGTAGTTCTGTTTAAAGCGCTTTGCGGAGGAAAGATGGGTGAAGGCATGCCACTTCAAATTCCTGATACGGTTTTGTTGAGCCCTAGTGGGTATGTTATCGGCGATTGTAGGTGAAACTGGTATGATCAAATTCTGACGTTGGGTGTGCGTGTACGTGACCGTAGGCACCCCAGTGTCTGGTACACAACCTCATCATCAGGACGTGTAAAAGAGAAAGATTTAATGGTCGGAATGACTTCACCTACGGTAACAATTGTCAATTCTAACAAATTTCGATGCTTACAGCGTGTCTCTCCTCAAGCAATTAGTGAAGCATTCCGGACACCACTACCGCAACGGCAGTTTGCTGCTACCGCAAACGAATTCAGTGCTGTACGTCGTCTGGGTGTTCAAGTTGATACTCTGTCTGCTCAGCAGCTCAAGGTGAGGAAATTGATGAAAAAATACACAGCGTGTTTGTGCTAACAACGCTTACTTGGGTGTAGATGTTCTGCACGGATATGGAACATCCTGGCATTTGCCTGCCTTTGGGGCTCCCATCCACAACGTCAACTTCAAGATTGACACGGCCGGGGTTGACCAAGGGTGTATTTTGCTTGCAGAGGCACATACCTTGTCAAAACAATTCTAGCTTCTTGATCGCGTGGAGACATTCACCCGTAGTATCAAGCAGCGAGCAGCTGAAGAGTATTCATACTTGCAGAACAACTCAACCAGCGGCAGGAGACACTGATCCTGGTGTTTATTCGACTCGCCAAACCAAAGACACCAGCAATCGATACACCCCGCGTGCTCACTCAGATGTTTTTCTTCTGACCCAAGCCGAACCTAGTAACATGCTCGATGCTGAGAACAGCAACGATGATTTCATGAGAGAAGAAACCCGATCAAGCCAAGTACTGCAGGGGAATACTTACAGGCTCGCTCATCTTGACATTGAGCGCCAGGACAGCACTACGGGGAAGGCTCTTCGAAAAGGTGGCTTTGACCCCGACGTGATGGCTCCGTTGCTATTCTACATGAAGCGAGTGACTTCCGAGATCGCGAACTCTATCAACTTGGGGCGCGATACACGGCAGGCTTGTGGTACGATACAAGAAATGCGTGACTGGCTGGCTACCTTTGTAATGATTAACATTTTTGTGTTGTGTATTTGCCAGGCCTCGTGTGTGAGTTCTTCGTCGGTGAGCACAATCGAAGAGTGTACTTTTCAGCGTTGCGTGGGATCCAATGGGTCGGGAGCGCGCCGTCGTGGGAGATATTGCGAGAAGTCGATCCTCTCTCGCGATCGTTGTGTGAGTTTTATGAAAGTCCGAGCTACCTGGATGAATTCAAGAGAGGCGCATGTTCGCCTTTGAGGCTTTGCTCTCCGACATCAAACAGCAAGTCTGCCTACTATGAGCAAAATCCGCGCTTTCCGTCAGTCCACACACCATTTGCTGGTGATATGCAGTGGCTTCACCGTTCGCAGTTGCTGGCACCAGACATCTCGCCCCGTTACATCGGTGCATCCGTACCGAAAATCTGTCGAGACGGTGTGTTTCAGTCGCTATTGACGGCGCACCAAGCTGACTCGGTAGTTCGTCTCAATCTCTCGCCTCGAGCGCCGTCAACACTAGCGGGAGTACGTCGTGAGCAGCCTCATTTGTCTCCTCGAAGAGTTTCTTTCCGGAAGAAAACTACTA
Organism: Phytophthora lateralis; assembly: GCA_000500205.2. Taxonomy (NCBI): domain Eukaryota; phylum Oomycota; class Peronosporomycetes; order Peronosporales; family Peronosporaceae; genus Phytophthora; species Phytophthora lateralis. Next base: position 14,403 of record KV724630.1, on the reverse strand, counting down.
AGAGCATTCCGGTCACTACAAGCGATATCTAGGTTCATCTTTCTCTTTAAAATGCTGCATGAGGATAAAACATTTTTGCATCCGTCTTTCACTTCCTCTGTACAAATGCTCCATGTACACAGAATGCTTCACTTCCTTTGTAGCCTACTCCCAATGCCGTCAACAAGCCACCCAAGAATGTTCCAAGGCTTGTTGTCCACCTCGTATCGAGACCCGCCGGACCAATCTTGGTAGAAATCGGGATCTCGCTCCGATGCAGCTTGGCCACCTGATCCCTCCGTCTTCGTTGCCTTTGCGATGTCAATGCGCTCAGACAACTTGGCAGGTGGCGTGGTCACATCCTTTCGTCGACGGCTCGTTCCCACGCATTCCGAATTGGCTTCGATAGACGGAGTCTCGGGGTTACACTCTTCCATTAACTGGTCATCGCCTTGCACCTTGACATCCGGCTCATTCGGCATTTTTAATAGCTTGGGCCCCGATTCAGCAGTGGGCTGCGTCTTCGACTCCACTTGAGGAGAGGCTTCGGTTTTGACAACAAACTGCTTGTGGTTGACGATGAGGTTGCAGTCCCTGGCAATACTGGAGGATCTCGAACTCGCGTCGTGGGCGAAGGTGGGAGGTGAAAGGGAAGACGCAGAGCTTGTATGCAGGATCAGTTCCTCAATTACTGATTAAAAAACGAGCCATACCACACATACACAGTCAACACTATGCACGCATGGAAGGCAGAGCTACGCACAGGCACGAATGCACGCACCCATCCACCCGTACTACAACTGCAGGTACAGACGGAGGGGAGGAACGTCAAATTAACCTTTAACGCGTCGGGGCCGGGTGCTGCGGCGGGTGGACGGAGCTGGAGCTGCAGCGCGCTTGTTCTGACGACGGGAAGTCCGCCGAGCCGGCGCCTCCTCCTCTTCGTCGCCACTTTCTTCGGGCTCATCGGCCTCGGGCTCTTCCTCCTTCTCTTCACTTTCATCTTCATCTAAAAAGGAGCAACAACCAAACACGCAAATGCAATGCACACACAAGATACAACAAGCCATCACTACCCCATTTCCTGCCTCTAACGAGCAAAATCCATACGAACCTTCCGAGTGCTCTTCCTTCAAAACCTTCGTCACTGAGCGAGCAGGCGCACGCTTCCCCGACTTACGAGGACCCGACGACGCTGTTCTCTTGCCCGACGAAGCAGCGGGCGATGTCGTGTACCCGTACAGCTCCTTGTAGCGGTTGCTGAAGTCTCTGTAGAGGTGGAACCACTGCTCGGCCGTGCACTCCTTCTTCTTCTCCTCCAGCGGGTCCGCCATCTTGCTCGAGTACTCGATCGGGAGCGTGCCCGGCCCCGAGAAAAGCAGAGGCGACGTGCCGGCCTTGGCACGCTGGGTACCCTCCACGTACTGGGGAAAGTTCTTCCCAATGTTCTTGGACGCGCGCTCTTCGAAGCCGTCGCGGAAGGTCGCCACGTTCTTTTTCTGCATCCAGCAGCGCGAGCGTTTGGCCTCGTTGAACGAGTCGTAGAACTCGACGTAGAGCTTGGACTCCTCCTCGAGTCCCTGGGACGCCAGAGCCGTCGTGGGTGCGCGGAGTACTACCTGTTAAAATAGTATTTTTGGTCAGCATCACAGTACTACCAACGATTTACATAGTAGTACTACTACGCACGAAGGCGGGCCACCAGGGCCACTTGGTGAGCTTGGCCCAACACTTCTTGACGATTGTGTACGTGTGCAGCGGAGCCAACCGCTGCGATGTCACGTCGATCCACTGGTTGTAGTCGTCTCCCCAGCCGTCATACTTGATCTCCACCTTGTCCCCGTCGTCCTCGGTGCCCACGTCGGCTACTACGCCTGTGTTCCAGATGCCCTCATCGTCCAGGACGTCTGCAGAGAGCGTTAATCACATGGGGAGAGCAGGAAAGAGAGGAGATCGAACGTACCCACGCGCAGCCCGATGTCGAGCGGCATTTCCTTCACCATGTTAGTCTCGTGCGTTAGCTTTCCCCCCTCGCTTTTCCCGCGCGATGATTGATGGGCTCAGTTGGGCGTTTGCACTAGTGTGTCACACACCAAAACGAGTCAATGTAGTAAAAAGGTCTATTGTGTTCATTTTTCTATCTGCACAGGGTGAGTGTCGGTTGCATCACATTGAGGTCTAATCCAACCCGCTGTCGTTCTTGTCTTGCGAGTTACTGACCTCCCACTTCAATGGGCGTGGCTGCTATCTCAACCGCAGGGAAGTAGTGTGGTCGCTCAGACTCCTGCAGTTCCTTAGCTGAAGTCTGAGCTGTCGGTGTCAGGTTGCATGCGTCCTCTATAGTGTTGCACTCCGTGTCCGTTTCGGGTTCCTCCTCGGGCGTCGGCTGCGTCTCAGCAGACTGCTGCGTCTGCCACCACTCTGCCGTCTCATTCAGCAGTGGGAAGAAGTACGGTACGTGAACCTTCTTGGTCGGCACCTCACCCGGCTTCCTCTTCTTGAGCAGAGGCAGCGGCATCGTCAGCGACAAGGAGCGCGATCCTTTGCGGACCGGCCGCATCCGCTTGGGCTGCTCCTTCTGTCCAGCGGCCACGCTGTACCATGGTGAGCGCAGAAGACCCACGAACGTGGGCAGCAGCGAGTCCTTCTCGTCGTGGTCGGCCACGACGTTGACGTTCAGGGGTCCGGACGTCTCGTCGTCGCTGCTGTCGCTCTCGGCTACAGTGGACGCTCGTCTGCGGGTGTGCATGAATAAGACGACGATGGCCGCGGCGATGGCGGAGCCTAATGAGGCTATGACGAGCATCTCCATGTCTTCGTCTCCAGGACGGCCGATGTTGCTGTCCGAGCGCGGTAATGGCCGTCTTGTCCCTGATTGGTGAAAATGAATATATCACACGAAGGCTCGTGGGCCACACACTGTGCCAGTAGCTTGGTACATGTATTAATTACTGCAAGAGCACCTACATGTATGCTGCTTCGCCTGTGGAGGCGTCCAGCACGGGCGCACGTGCAGTGCAGACTGCAGACTGCAGACTCTTGGCAGGAGTCCTGCGCGCGGCGGACAAGGGCGTCATTGTCTACAGAACGCGCGCGACACTGCGAGGGACATAATCGCAGTCGTGCTCCCCGTGCCCGCTCTCTGAATGGCCTCCTGTGGTTGCCGAGCGCTCAGCACAAAGGATTCATCCGCGCACCGATCGCGAGATGGCTCCCGGATTCATTTGCTCGATTTTCTTTGACAGTTTGCGCTCCGGTACGTGAAAGTTGCCTTGAAGTTGACGTTGTACGTCATTGCGCAAACCCGAACGCGGCAAAGCTCTTGTCGCGCTCAAATCTTTTGCCGCCAATGTCTATGCTGCGATACTGGCCGCCATCGATTGCCAATGCGAGTCTCGCAGCTATTAATACAGTAGCCTGGCCTATGTACTAAAGGCTATAGTGCAGCAGCAGCCTACCCCGCGACAAGCCGGGGCCCGGGATATGGTCACTTTGCTGTGGATTGTGGACGGTTTGATTATGGCGACGGAGCGTTCATGTACATGCGCGCGGGCGTCGCATATCCGACTGGCGGCCGCAGATCCCTCATGGCGCTCTCCGACGACGGCAAGGATCGCAATCGCCGCCGGAGCTGTGGCCCTCCGGCCGACCAGCACCGCCGTCCGCCGTTGCTCAGCACCGGCACGGGCGTAAAGTGGGGAAGGTTGCGCTCTTCCTGAAGACTAAAATACCCGCTGTTGAGGCAACTCCAAGGGTGGCGAAACCAACCGATCAATGTGGGGCAATGGTGGAGCTGGTAACGAGTTGGCATTCATTCTGCACATGCTTATTACTACACAGTACTACACATCGACTTCTCTTTTTATAGTAGGTGAGCGCTACATACATAACTAACTATCCTTGGACGGGAGGAGCCTAGAGCTCGAGGTCAAACATGAGGTCGCTAACGGCCGCGACCGTCTCCTCGTCGACTGGGGTCGAGGCTGCCCGATTCTCGCTCTGATTGCAGCAGCACGGGCACTCGTCGCAGTCCTCCTCGACTTCGTCCCAGATCCACTGCTTGGTGGACGTGGGCACGTACTGGCGGCTCTGCGCGGGGATCAGCACGGGTGTAGTAGTGCACGCGACGGCGGGGCGCGAGACTTGGTGCTGGAAGACCTGCTTGCGCACGCACTCGCGCTGCAGGCGGATGAAGCTGGCCATGAGCTGCTGGTCATCGCGGCTGAGCGTGTCGCTGCCTCGCTCCGAGTCGCAGTCGGTCTCCTCGCCCGAGAGGTACAGTGGGTCCTCGTCCTCGAAGGTGGCCTTGCAGGTGGTGGACGGCAGCGCGTGCGCTGGTGCCCACACGGGCAGGCTCTGGGTCTGAGCTGGGGCCATGTTTGGCTTTTGGCGTAGTGTCAAGCGCTACTTGGATCTGTGCGGTGCTTCGACAATTGCAGACTGGGTGGGGCCTTGACGCCACTTGGGTCGCGTTGCAGCAGGGCAGGGCACGCTGCTGGCGTAGGATGACAAGGCCGGGCGGTGGACACACGAGATGCACGCGCGTCGCAGACGCGCCACCATTGGACGAAAGCGGGTGTCAAGCGCGAGCTGCGGCACACCATTGGCTGAAAATGGGGAATCTCGCGTGATTGGCCGAATCCCCACCGTGTGCACGGAATCTGCAGTGGCTGGTGACTACTATGTAGGCGCCAAGCCCCGGTAAAAAGAATCCCAGGTCGCACCAACAGCGCGCCAAGGACAGGGCGCCTCACGCGCTATGCGCGCGTCGGCCGGGTGGTCGGCCGCTGCGCCGCCATTGGAGCGCAATCGCATCGAATCTTGCGCCCAATTCAAGATTCGGCTACAGTACCGAAAACTGGGTACAAACGATCGGTTTCGAAGGGCTGCAACTGCAACTTTGGGCGAAGGGCATGCAATGGTGAGTCGGCTCCAACGGCGATGGCGCTGCGTTTGACCGCAGTTCATGGTCGCACTACAAGATAAAAGGATGCACTGCGCGCGTGCATGTAGAGTGCGTGCGTCTGCTGTCGCTGCCGACGACAAGGTCAACAATTATGCGACCGATGAACGATGACGAGAAGATCGAAAGCTCGTGTTTGAGTTGCAAAACTCGTTTGTTGTTTGGATAAGTTATAGCTCGCACTCGTAGGTGCTGCACTTCGCACCTTCTAACGGGCGAATAAATAGACCTGTGTTTCCTAGCAGGAACTCCCTAGAGCTCCATGGCGAAAATGTCTTGGTCGCAGTCGTCGAAGCCCCTGGGGGACGTCGAGACGCTCTGGAACGGATGTACGCTGCGCTTCAGGACGCGTGCCTGCTGGGTCGCGCCCTGCTGGGAGCGGAAGAAGGCAAGGTTGCCGTAGAAGGCCTGGTCGTCCTCGTCCAGCTCCTCCTCGTGGTGCAGGTAGCGGCCAGCGCGCAGCAGGCGCTTGTCGGCGTGGTAGGACAGGTCCGGGCTCTCGACGACGCTCGCGCACAGGTGCGGGTGTGGGCGGCCGCTGAACGGGATGCTGATGGGCTCCGTGCGTGCCCAGACGTGCTGAGCGGCCACGAACTTGCGCTTGGCCTCGAGGCGGCACTGGCAGTCGTCGAGCAGGCTATTGCCGGAGTCGCTGTCCGAGTCGGCGCTGTCCGTCTCGGCGTACGAGGATGCGGGGCTGTGCTGCTGCAGCGTGGTCATCCACTCGGAGAACTCTTGCATGGTGGTGGCTGGCGAGCACTTGCGGGGTAGCTTGCAGATTCGATAATGGTCGTCTACGGGGCGCGCCGGCCATCATCGCCGCCTGTCTTTCCACGTTGAACGCTGCCAGCAGAAAAATCTCTATCGCCATGTATATGCGCGTGCGCTCGCGGGGCGCGTATTGGTCAATAATGCGGTGACGCCAGCCAATCCAAAGCTGGTATCCGGAAAAGGCAACTTCCGGTCTGTGACCGCGCGCCAAGCAGCAAAGATGCGGGGCTGCGTATGGATTTGAGCATGGCAGAAACCGGTGATCGTGGCACAGGGACTGGTCCCGGAGGCCCGGCAAAAAGACACGCTACGCAACACGGCGGCTTCTTGTGGTCGTTGAAGCACGCTGTCATCAGCGCCATGAGACGAACATGTAAGGCACCCGACAAGCGAGGCACGTGCTGCTGGGAGTGCTCGCAACTACATTTTAAATGTACGTCATGGACTGAGTACATGTACATTTGCCTTTGCCGACGGCGCGGGGCACGCGTTTGACAAACAAACAAACAAACGCGTGCCCAAAATCGGGAAGCGAATAAGCTCGCGGCGAGCGCGCACCGCATTCGCTGTAAGAAAAGCCAATTGACGTGCGTGTGGCATGTGACAGGTGTCAAACGAGGCCAGCCACGAATCTTGCGGCATATAAGGCCGGTGTACGAATGCCGGTGCCAAGTGGACGATTGCACGCGAGCCGACGCTAACGACGCCTAACGACGCCTGCACCTGCACGAATCTTGCCGACGGCGGCGGCGAGGTGGTGAGTTTCGCTGAACTGGAGCCGGCCTGGACATTGTCCTGGACAAGGCGCCGTGCTCGTGCCACCGCGAAGGCTGCTCCACCAATTGTCGTCGTCGGTCAGAAAAACGCATCTCTGCAGGTTCAATCGCCCGTTTATGGTTTTGGAAAAAAGTGACGGGGCAGGGTTGAGAGGTGCGTTCCGATTGGCAGTAATAAAGAACTATTACGACCAATTGCAACAGGCGATCTCTATAGAATCGCGGGTTGAACTTCAAGCCGCAGTTCTACCATTTTCTGTGTCACGTGGCGATGACACTATGCTTGAAAGGCTCCATATTGGTGCCTTGAGAACTGGCATGGAGCACTGAAAGGGGAAAGTCGAAGGGAATATCACCAACGAGGCGCGAATTCGGCATCGCGCTGTCGCGCCTCTGCCAGATCGGGCTGCTTCGACCTGCTTCAACCTGTGCGGGGCCGCTACTGCAAGTTGCACGGATGTTCGAGGACAGGTGCTCTACAACTTGTGGAGTCGCTGCGTGTTGAAGAAACTCGACCAACTGGCCAACTGGCAAAGTTCTCTGCCTGAAAGTTATCTGCTTGAAGCTGGCAGTAGGCTGTGCTCGCAGGAAAAGATCGACAAGGAAAGGTTGTCCCATGGTACAGCTTGCACCTCGGGCTTGCCGCTGGTATCGGCAAACTCTGCTGTGCAAGAAAACTCTTGTTGATGCTGATCTACTTGTCAGGTCTCTCACTCTTGAGATTGAGACGAAGAAGCAAAAAAACTATGCATTGTATTCTAGTTGCAAAATAAAACGATGCAATTTCCGTTAGTACGTGAGCAAGCGCTGGTCTGTCCTTTGGGTTGCAATTGGTTCGGTGACAGGGGCTTGCCACTGCGTGTGACTATTTTAGCATGACACTTCGAGCCGAGTTCTTGCCTCCAAAGTGTCCAGGAAAACTCGTTTCAATGCGGATTGAAGGCCAACTTCAAGATCACCCCCCGCCAGTCTCCCCAGCTCATGCCGGGCTTCGCGGTGGCGGACGTCGCGCCTACATGAGCCTGGAGCTCGATGGGCTGGCGCTAAAAGAAGCGAAGCAAACGCAGACAGACGTGGATCTGACGAAAACGCGCTTTGTGACGCCTCGCCTCGTGTTGAGCAGTGAGGAGACTTCAGACGCGCCATTAGCTCTAGCGTTTCGGGAGCTCTGTAAGCGCATTCGGTCCCCAGCGTGGAAACCTTCGCTGCTGGTGGTTCTAGGCCACGACCCTGACAAGCGTCGGGATGAACTGGAGCGCAATATTCGGGAGGATGAGGCGGCCGAGGCCCTTGATGGCGAGCTGCGATCCTTTTTCGATTCGGTGTTGGCTCCGGTGATGCAGGAGCGCGAGTCGGTTCTCGTGAACACCATCCACGAGTGCGTCCAACAAGAGATGCAGGCCCAGCAGCTAATCCTCCAGAACCAGCAACAACGCTTGACCCAACTCACGCAGGAGATCGAACAGTGGGAAAAGCAGGCGGCGCACCTCAAAGCCAAAGTCGATCGCCGTGTGGCCGAAAACAACGCGCTGCGCAAGGAGCAGTACCGACAACTGCTCATGCTGCGCGACATCATGAGCAAACAAGGCACGGAGCCTGGCGCTCTGTCTGCGTTGAATGAGGCGATCGCCGGAGTTTTAGCTGGCAAACAGCAGACGTTGGCTCCGGAGATCACGCAGGTCAACGATGGAGACCAGGCTAAAGCCCCTGGTCGCGGCTGGACGACCTTGAACTCTAATACGCAGGTATTGCATCGAGAGAAGGAGAAATGGGAGCAGCGCGCGAGAGAAGCAGCCGTGGAGTGCCAAGAGCTCCGTGATAAAATCCTACACTTGACGGAGGAGAACATGACGTACCAAGCAACGAATACCGAGTCTGTGCCTTGGTTCTTGAAACCCGAGAGCGCCGTCACCGAGCGACAGCGTATAGCAGACGCAGTGTGCTCGTATCAAGGCAAATGGGAAGATGTGGGCGACTCGCTCGTCGAGCTGCTCAACAACGACATCCTGTGGGCTGCTGTGGAACAAAGTGCTCGTCGAGGTGGCAAACGCCGCATGGCGAGGGGGTTGGAGGCTGCGTTGGCCCAGATTGATAACTGGGCGCAGTCTGCGTCGATCGAAGAAGAGACTACGGGTGACAAAGAGCACGAGTCGACAGCTTCTCTCCTCGGAAGGAGACGCTCGACGTTCACTGACCTAGGGCGTCTCATTCCATGCAGAGCGTGCAATGGTGTCGGGTATATTCACGCAGACTTAGGTGACAACGGCACCAACGATTCGGATTCGTATTTGCGCAAAACACTTGAGCAAGTGCTTGAGTTGAAGACGCACCTGGAGAAAGCTAACACCAAAGTATTGACACTGGAAGGGCAACTTCAACTAGAACACATGCATTCGGCACAGTTACAGGAGGAGATTCAACAGGCAGAATTCATCAAGACGAGTGCAATGGACAGCTCCCTCCAAACAGATTTGGACGAGGAGGAGGGTCTTGATCTCGACGAGATTATGCGGTTCGCTTACGGGCAAGACACTGCTGCCACGGATACGTTCCGGACTGGTCCGCGTCAAACTCGACGAAACACGCAGTATGAGCACTTGATTGTCGAGCTAAAGAGCTCACTCGCAGATAAGGACGGCGGCTTGGCCGAGAGCAGGAGAGCGCTCGATGTAGCCCAGACGCGGACTGTAACTTTGCAGCGCGCGCTTCAAAAAGAGAAAGCTGCCCACTCTCAAGAGCTGGCGATGCTGAAAACGTCCTTGGCGTTTTCCCTAAAGACGCGCAACACTAAGATTGAAGAGCGACAAGCGGCGGTGAAGCTCCTGATGAAGAAGTTTACGAAGAAAACGCCCCAGTCGCAGCCTGCGAAGCTAAGCACTCTACCCACGATGAATGAATCTGATCGCGGTGAGGACAGCGATAGCAGCCAAGAAGACGGGGAAGTTGCAAACGATAGTGCTGTACTGGTTGAGACGGACCAGAATGGGAACAGCAGTGAACAGCACGAAGTCACGCGAATGGAAGCGCTGGTTCGGCGATACGCAGAAGACATCATCCGAGTACGAAAGGAATATGAGACCCAGCAGGAGCTGCTCCAAAAAACTGAGACTGAAATGGTGAAGGAGGACGAAAAGCGAAGCCGAACGAACAGCATTTCTCAGGGAAGTCTTGTCGTCAGCTTGGCCTCCCATCCTCGCGACTTGTTCAAGGCACTTTCGACCACACAAACGGACCTTTTGAAGCTGCGCAGGGCATCACAACGTTCATCAGCTCTGCAAACGGACCGCTTGCTGACTTTGACAACCCACTTGGGCCACATGTCCGAGGAGCTCTGTACACTACGCAAACGAAACCTAGCGGAGCTCGAGTTTTGGAAGTTGGAGTGCGAGAAGCTTCAAAACACAAACAAAGCGTTAGAAGCTGAGCAACAAATCTATCAGAAGCAACTGAACGAGGCGAGAGATGAAGAATTCGGAGACGCATCGTCGGGAGTTTGCTTTATGTGTGAAAAGCACAAGAAGAGACTATTGCAGATCTCAACCGAGCTTTTGGACCAGGCCCAAGCGTCTGGAACAGAACCAGAGGTTGAGGTACCTGCACAATTAGCATTAACGGAAGCAGAGAGGAAACTCGTCAGTAGCGTTCTGATGGATCTGGAGAGTATGTACTCCGGGATGACAGCAGCAAAGCAGAAAGTCACACGAGAATTGGTGGCTACTCATCTCGGTAACGCTCTTAACGTTAGTCCGCGTTCGGCCAGGAGGACGACGGTAGCATCGCCAAGATCTGATTCAAAGGACTCACGATCGAATAACCAGAATAGTGGGGGGGGATCCCCATTGTCGACAAGAACTACAGCAAGTTCTCCAAGGAAGAGCTTCGCCGAGATTAAATCATCGGGATCTACTCTTCAGTTAAAGAGAACGGGAGAAACTCTCAATGGCAAGTCGAAAGAAAGTCCAAGTCCAACGCGGGTGATTCAGGAACATTCAACTCTAGCAGATCCTGAATTGACCGCCAAAACTGCTGGAGATAGTGAGGCAGTGAAAGAAATCGTTTCTCCTCACCACCGGAAAACATTGGTTCAAGAGATTCTGGAAGGGGGTGGGTTTTTGCTAACAAAACATGGCCTTGCTCTCGATGGACAAAAACTACCTGAAGATTCTGAGATTGAACCTAGATTGGAAAACCATACCGACTCAAAACCCGATAACAATGCAGATCCGAGTACGCCGCAGAGAGCACGTAGCGCACCAATGCATCGAAACGAGTACGAGTCTCAACATTCTGATGACGAAGACACTTTCACCTTGAGAAAGGAACAATTTCCACCATTTCCACCATTTCCACTACTGGACGGCTCCGACGATATCGAGCGCGACCCGGAGGTTATTCGTCAGCTGCGGCTTCTGGTTAAACAAAGCTCGGCAGCAAAAGAGCGTTTGTCCGTCTCAGGTTGGGAGATTTTAGTGCTTCGAATGCAATGTGTGGCGGGTGAGCAGCGACTTGATCAGGTATGTGGCTGTGAAATTATAGGATTCCTCACTCTGAAGTACTTCGAAGTAACATGTTTTCGTTGTTCAATGTCTTTCTCCTAGCTTAAACACACGGCAGATATGCGGGCAAAGACCCACCCTGATGGAACGTGTCGCCCTACTAGCTACAAGATTGTCAGTACGTGTGCTGCAATGGCAAAGATTCTCCAACAGCGCAAAAGCGCTTTGAGCGAAGCAAATTCAGCTCGAGAAATCTCTCGCAGAGATCTCAAAAAGGCCCAAGCACTCGTAAGTCACAACAGCTGGTGCATCCTTCTCTTTCACTGCTCACCATCGTAACATGCATTGTAGTTGATCCAAGGTGTGGCCATGCTTCTGGATAATCTGAGTCGACAGGGCAAGCCAACGATCGAGCTAACTGAGCTCCTATACCCGGCTCAGGGCGGTTCTCCTCGTAGAAGCCCAACAAGCAACCGTCTACTTTACCCGGCGACCAAAGTTCACTTAAATCGCTTGCCCCAAACTCAACAGATTCCTACAACAACATTTCCAGCTTTAGTTGGATCCACGCCACATCAACCAGCGTGTTCGACGATGCGCAGTGATGAAAAGGCTTCTGAAGGCTCATTGTACAATGAGGGCTACCACCTTCCGGTACCTTTGACTTCAGACGATTGGGCTACTCAGTGCTGTTAATTAACAGCTCTTTCTGTCGTTTTGACTTGTACAGCATCGGCTTATCAAGTCGGCTGGACCACGACCATTTCAGTTGGTGCACTCTTCAATTGGCTCACTGCAAGGCTCCATGCCATTTCCTGACCCTACATACCTCCGAAGTATCCACGAGTCGCGAAGTGCAGCTACGAGCACTGTTTCAGAGCACCACATACCTGTACGGCCGCACTCATCCCCTGCAGGCCCGCGCTTGATGTCTCGACGAAATCATGACTTTACACCTTCAGCGACTTTGACAGAAACCCCGTACAACAAAAGTAACTGAACCTGTATGTGCTGGGCTATCGGTATGTACTGTATAAGCCTTATTTTCAAACTATCAGTGGACTCGCTATTTGCCTTTACCGTCCAGCCAGCTGAATTGCCAACTGAAGTCTGCGCCTTTAAAACAGGAAGAAATGACAAATGATCAGTGCGAGGAGATAGCGAAACAAAACACAAAGTCGCCACGTACCATTGTGGTCAAGTGAATTCTGGATGGTGTAGCAAATCCAAAGGAATAGGTTGGATTGAACCATTTGCCACTCACGGTCCAATACGAAGGCCAACTGATGTAGTGTTGATATCCAAAGTTTCTTCTTTAGAAGAATACTCATTGCGAAAAAGGATAAGAGCTCCATGAGACCGTAAATGGCGATGTTGCCCATCATTTTCGCGAGTCTGCGCTGGTCAAGCGAGCGAATTTGCGGGTAATACACCCGATTGGGAAGCTGAAACATGGCAATCGTATACATGCCTAGACACCGCACAGAGTCAGCTTCAAAATGGAGCGCGCTGTAGTGGTCCCGAGCAACTTACCGTAGATGAACGGGATGATAACCTCTGTGAACTCGATGAGGATGATGAACTCTGTAGTGAAAAGCACTTGTGCTGTCCTGTGCACGTACTCTTTGCGTTGTCTGGTAGTAAAAATTCGCCGGAGGGGTTTGGATGGCTGCGGTTTGGCTGGTAAGTTTACTACGGATGCAAACGAGCTGGACGGTGACTTTGCTACAATCGATTCCGCTGCAACTAGCTGGCGAGTTGATTTATTCTTTTCACTTGTTGGGTCAAAATTGTGGACTCTCGATGCCTTGCCGCTGATTGCAGGTGGATAAGGTAGCTGAATGGAGAACATGCGAAGCGATACATCTGCTCTGAGTTCGGCATCCTCTTCAAGCATTTGAAGGGCAACCTCCATGAAGTTTGCTTTCTTGAGAGCGTGATTTGCAGGGATCTTTTCTAGGAGCGCAGTGATATCTGTGAGAAAATGATTCACGTCTTTGATGGAGATCCACGCAAGCACAAAATCCACGAATGTGAGAGCCATGGTCGTACTGATCGAAGTAGCATTCTGCATAGAGCTGGCCACGTAAAGCGAGTTGAATACCTCGATGTTGAGAATGATAACCTGCGGCTTTAGATCATCCTTCGGACCCAAGAAAAAGCTGATCCAGTTCTTCGTTGCAATCTTAACCACAGGAAGCAGAAGAACGTAAAATGTCTGAGCTGTAGAACCGACTGAGCGGAAACCATACAGATATGCTGGATAGATGAACGTCAGTACAACTTGGCAGGCGATCACTACAATATAGCTGAACAATTCTTTCCTCAACGCAGCTTCTTGCCTCAGCTTTGCTCCAAAGAAAAACCCGAAGCAAATGACTAGACCAACAAACCAGACCGGAATCCCAATCACTAGCGTGAACGGCAGTGGAAATCCGACCAGACTTGTCATTGCCAGCATGAACGCCACGGCGCCCGCACTTGGGATGGCGGATATACTGATGGTCCGAATTGTTGTCAAGTTCAGGGATGGTACAGTCAGATGAAGCTGCTGGAGAACAGCACGCGTCATGAGCGAGATCGTCAAGTAGTTCCTACCCCAGAACAAGTAGTTTGCTCGAGAGCCGTCCTCAGTTGGGGCTAACGGGACGCAATCGATCAACGTGAGAATGATGAGGCACGGGAATGGCGCCATAACTGCAAACATGGTGGCACGAAACACTGAAGTCGAGCTGGTGTAGTCCTTCAATAGCCTCATTCGGGAAATAGAGTAGCTGCCATGCAGTTCCACTTGAAGGTACATCCAAACGTCAAAGATGCCCCGGCATATTCGTCGCAAACCGTGCATTGTGATTCTGGGAAGTGCTGAGGGTTTCTTGTGACCCCCCGGTCATGTCTGCTATTTGTGTTCGGGTAGGATTGTTTGAAGTAAGAGTTTCAGGCCGTGTTCGCTGATGATGCATATTATCATAAATGCATACTGAACGGCTAAATACGCTTCTGACACCGAGTCAGTTCAGTTTGAGTGTGTTCGTTGAGAAAACGTTTTGAGCTCGAAGGGTCGCATTGAACGAGATGGCCGACGCTAGCGACGACGAAGCCGACGCCATGGCAAGCATGCGCATGCTCTACGTTATGCTCACCAAGTTAAGACAGCTCGTTGCTAACGGCATCCCGAATTCGTGCGCGCGCGTCCCACGTCTGCCAGCGGCATTAGCAGAAGCCGACCACCCGTTCAACCAAACCTACTGCAACCGCCACCCGAAGGTTTTCCGCGATAACTATCGGGTTAATCATCACGTGTTTGACTCTGTGACGAGGCACACAGCACCTTGCACAGAGGAAGTGCTAGAGAGCGGAAGCTCTCGGTGAACAACTAGTTCACGGTTCCCGGCCTAAGGGAACAGACTACGACGTA